>SEYY01022386.1:147500-150000 GCA_009176605.1 Armadillidium nasatum
TTATTTAAATTTATACACAAATAATAAAAATTTCTCCCTATGTGGACAAATGTAACTGTCAACGTGCAGTTGAAGAAATCTGCTTTTTTTTAAAAGCATAATTTTTTGCTTAAGAAATTAAGCCATAATGTTAGAACAAATTTTCCACCAATAATTTCGTCAGACTTCTAAGTTGAAATTCATTTATCTCTAGTTTTCCATACCAGTTAAAACAAAAACAAAACAAAAAATCTTCACGTTCAAATTAAGTTCTTCAAGCATTTTAAGACTGAACAAATGATTTTCGTCCAATTTATGAAAAAAAAAAAAAAAAACTGTCTGACTGTCGTCTTCAAACTCGCTCCTCACCATTCCGGTTATGAACTAAAATCATAAATTGTAGAAATTTGTTTTAATTTTATATATATATATATATATATATATATATATATATATATATATATATATATATATATATATATATATATATATATATATATATATATATATATATATATATTCTGTCTCATACCTCCTCCATTGAGATGAGCTCGTGCGACACGTCTTTCTACACAGTCTCATCCTTTCTCTGTCCAACTCTCTAACCCCAGACTTAACTGCTATGGTCAATCTTTCATGTATCTACTGGTAAGCCTGGAACACATTCCTTTTATTTATTTTCTAAAAACTTCTTTTGATTTTCACACCTTCAAAGTCCATTTATCGGGATATGTCGGTCTTTATTGCACACTGATTTTGTTATTTCCCCATCTCTGGGAGAAATTATATATATATATATATATATATATATATATATATATATATATATATATATATATATATATATATATATATATATATATATATATATATATAGTAATGGATCGGATGTCTTTTTTTCTCATTTGCGGATGCGGATGCGGATGCGGATGATGATGCGGATGCTGATACAGAATTTTAGTCAAGTGCAGATGGGATGTTGAATTTTCAAAGGGCGGATGCGATACGGATGGTGAATTTTCGAAAGTGTGGATGCGGATGCGGATGCGGATGCGGTTGGGATGCGGATGCGGATGTCAATTTTGATGAGGACGCGAATGCGGCCATCTCAATATATATATATATATATATATATATATATATATATATATATATATATATATATATATATATATATATATATATATATATATATATATATATATATATATATATATATAAGTTGAGATAGCTTCTTTCCTATTGAACCTTAATCTAATTAGAAAGGTTAAAATCAATGCTAAGGGTTTCCACATATATATTTAATACACTGTTAAGATATTTAAAATAATAATATTTGCAATAAAAAAATAAAAAGTAAAGCAATAATATTAATTTTGAAATAGCATAAATAAAATAAAATGCCGGACTATTTTGGGAAAAGGACTTTATTATTGAGGTGAAAAGGACAATAGAAGAAGTTTGATCATTTAAATATGGGCAATTAGTTTTTATAAATAAAACTCCAAAATCCTACGATCAAGAAGGGAAGACACATGTTGAAGAACAGAGAAATGTAATGAAGAAAAAGGGTGGGTATGTCCATGGTCTTTATGGCTGAGTGTACAGGAGAGCAAAGAGGATGGTCTGTTCTAAAGAAAACTCCTCTATGATTATCAATCCTTACTTTCAATTGTAGACCAGTTTGGCCTACATATGCCGCATTACAGCTGGTACGTTTAAATAATTAAAGTAATGAGGATCTGAGAAACATTGAGTAAGATTCGTTGTGTCTGAAGAAACTATAAATTGAGAGGGAATTATAATTTATAAAAATGAACTGGCCTCGTGGGAATGTAACTTCTATTATAATAAGAATATTTCTATTAAATTGAGATGTAAGTGATCCTATATACAAAAGTTTTAAGTATATTTTTTGTTTGGGTACAGTTGGAAAATGAAAATTGAGTCTGAAGATATTAGTGAGACACTCGTTAATTATTCTTTTCCAAATGGGAACTTTGAGAAGAAATTAAAATAAAAAAGTTTTTTCATAAATTTCATCTCTTTATGGAATATATATATATATATATATATATATATATATATATATATATATATATATATATATATATATATATATATATATATATATATTATATATATATATATATATTATGGATCGCATGTCATATATTCTCATTTGCGGATGCGGATTTAGAATTTTCGTCAAGTGCCGATGCAGATGCGGATGCGATGTTGAATTTTCGAAAGTACGGATGCGGATGCGATGTTAATTTTGATGAGGATATATATATATATATATATATATATATATATATATATATATATATATATTATATATATATATATATATATATATATATATATATATATATATATATATAGTATCATATATAAAATGAACCTATTAGAACAGTTATTGTTTTATGTGCAATGATAATGAAACAATATAAAAAGAAAAAGAAAGCTACATTCAGTTAATAAAAAGAAATAATGCATTAAAATAATAGATGCATGG
>SEYY01022386.1:160000-162500 GCA_009176605.1 Armadillidium nasatum
CTTATCAAGCTTTGATTATGAGAAAATATTCACATGGTGAACAATATAATTGTAGTTTGTCGGAGGTAAGATGGTTTTCTTAATTTTGATGAGTTAATGAAGAACTGTGCTATCCTTATTTAAGATTTTCTCAGTGAATGACGTTTGAAGTTTTGTAAACAATAAAAAAATTAGACTAATCTCTTCTATTGTGCAGAGGAATTGTGCTTTTGAAATGTAACGTTTCATTTTATTCCTATTCCAGATCTTAACCGACCCTCCTTTACTGTTTTGCGACGAACCAACAACTGGATTGGATTCATACAACGCAAAGAAGTTAGTAAAAATGATGAAAGAAATGGCGGCTAGAAGAAAAACTATACTTTGCACAATCCACCAGCCCTCATCTGAGGTATTTGCGATGTTTGATCGGCTTTTGCTTTTAGCAGAAGGAAGAATAGCTTTCTTGGGAAGTTCGAAGGAAGCACTAGAGTTTTTCGACAGGTAGGTATATTTAATATTTTCTTGTTAAAAACTAAATTTGAATTTTTCCTTATATAAACATTACCAAAATTAATTTAAATCCAAAGAAATTTGCATTAATATAAACTAGTATTTTTTTGAAGAATTTGTTACTATATTTCTTTGAAATTAAAGAAACGTCTGTTATTGAAGTTTTGCTTCTTCTGTTATCGTTCATCACCAGGAAAAAAATCAGTTGCACGACTCTTTTCCACTCGCTACAGTTATTGAGCACTGCACAACTTTCTTGGAAAGTAGATTTTGATCGCTGGTTGTATACACTGTCACTCCATTTAGAAGTTTTAAAATGAATATTTCGAAAATTAGCTTTTTCATTAGATTTCAAAATTGCTTGTTCAAATTATGAAGAAAATTGATGAAAATATTCATACTCCTACTGAATCTTAATCTTTTTGTCTAATTCAAACTTACAAAGATTTCTGGCACTACTCATCCCTTTTCAGTTCTACAATAATTTCCGTTTGCTACAGAAAAACAAGATCCTTAAAAGAAAGTAATCTTAAATTTTCTCTATTCTTTTTTACTAATAATTTAATATTTTTCAACACAATTTTCCTTTATGTAATCCTAAAATGAAATTTTAAAATAATGAAATTTCTTTTGCGTTTATAAGACCTTCATCACAAAAATCAAGAAAGTATAAATAAACAAAAAGTCATAATTTAAATGAATAATACAATACGTGCCTGTATAATTCTTTTACAAAGATATACAAATAATTATAATTTCTAATTTTTAAGAAGGGAAATTAATTAACTGTAACACAAATTGTGTTTTTTGAGGTCCAAATTATAGCAGCCTTGATTAAGAACTTGCAGACTTTGCGCATTTTTTTTTTAATTAAACAAATAAGGACATCAGATGTTGAACTTTTTTTCTAAAACTAAATTGAAAGTCACTAAGATTATTGTTTGTATTAAAATATTCCGTAAACTAACTAATATTAACTAACTAACTAACTAAACTAACTAATATTTTTTTCCAAATATTTTACCAATCGGTACTTGTAGTAGCTGTTAGTTTTCTATTTTGTGTTTTGCTTGATCCTTTTTATGTATATGGGTCACACATGTGGTCCTGAGGAGTGTTGAAAATTATTGATAAAAAATGAATCATTGAACAAAGAGTTGATATTATAACTATAAAATATTTGAAATTACTGTTAAGGTCTGTACGAAATATCACATTTGCTCTTCAGTCCTACGGTTACCATTTAAAACTCTAAGTACAAAGAAATGCTATCCATCTTGTGAAATAAAGGTTTCAAGGACCATCTGGCTGAGAGCCTTGATTCTCAAATTTGTTTTCTAGAGTTTACAAAGCCTCCAATTTTCTGTTCATTGTTTATGACCTTTTACATTAAGTTTTTAATAAGCAAATATGTTTTTTTTATGTTAATTTGTTAATTAGAATCAAAATAACCTTAGTATTCGAATTCAACACTTGAAATCTGTTAGGAATTTTTTTTTTTAAGAAAATCTTTTTTTTATTAATAATTATGCAATTGAATTAGTATAATTATTAATAATATAATATTTTATTAATAATAATAATAATAATAATAATAATAATAATAATAATAATAATAATAATAATAATAATAATAATAATAACAATAATAATAATAACAATAATAATAATATTTTGGGTTTCTGTAAAGGTGCAGACAATGCAAAGAAGCTATACTAGTGCAAATTACAACACTAGGATCTGTGCCTAGATAATAATAATAATAATAATAATAATAATAATATATTTTGGGTTTGTACAGGTGCAGACAATGCAAAGAAGCTATACTAATGTGAATTACAACACTAGGATCTGTGTCTAGATAATAATAATAATAATAATAATAATAATAATAATAATAATAATAATAATAATAATAATAATAATAAAAACAATATTCTAATTTGATACATTCTTTTTCTTTTCAGTTTAAACCACAAATGCCCCCCTACTTTTAACCCTGCGGATT
>SEYY01022386.1:172500-177500 GCA_009176605.1 Armadillidium nasatum
CTTTTTCTAACTTCCAATAATCCTTCTCTTTATATTGTCAAACTTTATTCTCCTCTGGGTTTATTTCCGATCACTTCTTTATTTCTGTTTTTTCTTCTATTTTTTTCAAGTCTTCGGCAAAAACGACCTCCTCATAGGGCGAGGAAACGTTTGTGGCATTTTGGTGCCTCAAGCTGGTCGGACTTGGTGTTGTACTTCTTTGATTTTCCATGGAATGATTAATGCTACCGTGGGATTGGTCCCTCGGGGTATGCCGTGCGCATTACTGAAGTGATTCTCTCTGGCACGGAGGTGTACATTCCATATTCTTTCCCTTCTACTAAGTCCAATAAACCTTGGTTTAACTCTGCTTGTTCTCGTATTATTTTAATTCAACGTTAGATGATTCCGGAACTATTCCACCTCCTTCAACATTCTCCAACTCATTTATGCCTAAAATTGTAATTTCTTCTAAAGATGTCATTTCTGCTCTCTCTGAGCTTAACACTAAGAAGGCGTACAGTCCTGATGGTATCCCTCCTGTGGTTCTCAAAACTTGAGATTCTTATCTTACACTCTGCTTTGGTAAACTATTTCGTCTATGCCTTTCTACTTCAAACTTCAGTTCTTCCTGAAAGCGTTCGCTATTTACCGTCCCATTTCCATAACCTCCGTCCTATCTAAAGTTTTTGAATCTATCCTTTAACAGGAAGATTTGAAAACTTCCAATTCTTCAAATCTTATCTCTGATCATCAGTATGACTTTAGTAAGAAAAGCTCTACTGGTGATCTTTTATATCTCTCTGACTCTTGGTTCTCCGCTCTTCGGCATTTCGATGAATCTTTTACTGTCGCGCTTGACATATTGAAAGCCTTCGATAGAGTCTGGCACAAAGCTTTGATTTCTAAGCTTCCCTCTTTCGAAATCTATCCTTCTCTCTGTAGTCTTATCTCCATTATTCTTTCCGGTTGTTCTATACTGCTACTGTAGACGCAAACCGATCATCCTTTAAATCTATTAATAGTAGTGTTTCTCAGGGTTCTGTCCTATTTCCATCAATTTTTCAACTTTTCTTTAATGACCATCTTTCTATTACTTCATCACTTCTCCACTCCTATCCCGATAATTCCACCCTTCATTATTTCTTTCAATTTGAAAGACGCTCCTCCTAGCAACAGTTAATTGACGCTGAAATGGTGACCTTGGAGCAACTGACCTCTGATCTTTCTAGTATTTCAAATTGGGGCAGAGAAAACATAGTTGCATTCAATGCTTCGAAAACTCAATTCCTCCATCTTTTTGCTCGACACAGATTTCCAAAAAACTATAGCATCTTCTTCGAAAGCACCCAACTTAAGCTTTCATCTCTCCTTAATATTCTCGGTGTTTCTTTCTCTCTTGATGTTTCTTTTAAAGATCACATTACTTCTCATTCTAAACAAGCTTCTAAGAAGTTGGGAGTTCTGAGGCGCCTTCAGAATTTCTTCACGCCACCCCAGTTGTTTGCTCTTTATAGGAGTGTTGTTCGCCCCTCTATGGAGTACGTCTCATACATATTGGGTTGTTGAACCCTTATAGCTCTCCTTGACAATGTGGTAGTTCTATAGCAGCAGTTGTAAACGGCCACCGTTCTTCCTTTATATCTATTAATAGTGGTGTTCCTCAAGGATCTATCCTATCCCCAACACTTTTTCTACTTTTCATTAATTACCTTCTCTCTGTTACTTCATCTTCTATCCCTCCTATGCTGATGACTCCACCCTTCATTACTCTTTTCATTTTGAAAAACGCCCCTCCCAACAACAGTTACTAGAATCAAGGAAGGTTGCCTTGGAGCAACTGACCACTGATCTATCTCGTATTTCAAATTGGGGAAGAGAGAACATGGTTGTTTTCAATGCCACCAAAACTCAATTCCTCCATCTTTCTACTCGACACAATCTTCCACACAACTATGATATCTTCTTCGAAAAACTCAACTCAAACCTTCATCTGTCCTAAATATTTACGGTGTTTCTTTTTATAGTGATCTTTCTTCGAAAGATAACATCACCTCTCTTTCTATACAAGCTTCTAAGAGGTTAGGTGTTCTGAGGCGCCTTCAGTATTTTTTTAATCCGAAACAGTTGCTTACACTGTATAGGGGTGTTGTTAGCCCCTGTATGGAGTATGCGTCACACATATGGGGTGGTTTCACTCATTCAGCTCTCCTGGAAAAGGTAGAGTCTAGGGCTTTTCGTCATATCAACTCTCCTGCTCTCACTAATTCTCTCCAGTTTTTTTTTTTGCCCGTTGAATTGTTGCGTCACTCTCTCTATACTATCGCTATTACAATGGACACTGCTCTTCTGAAGTCTTTCGTCACATACCTCTTCCACTAAGAAGGGCTCGTGCGACTCGACTTTCTACACAGTCTCATCCTTTCTCTATCCAACTCTCTGACCCCAGATTTAAACGCTATGCTCTGTCCTACATGTACTCTACTGGTAAAGTCTGGAACACACTCCCTTCTTCTATTTTCCCACCTTCCTATTATTTACACACCTTCAAACATGCTGGCCTTTAATTTTACCAGGATCCCGTCTTTCCCCCTAACTCTGGTGGAATTTTAGTAGGCCTCTGGCCTTTGCCCACCAGAGGTGAAACAATATATATATATATATATATATATATATATATATATATATATATATATATATATATATATATATATATATATATATATATATATATATATATATATATATATATATATATATATATATATATATATATATATATATATATATATATATATATATATATATATATATATATATATATATATATATATATATATATATATATATATATATATATATATATATATATATATATATATATTATATATATATATATATATATATATATATATATATATATATATATATATATATATATATATATATATATATATATATATATATATATATATATATATATATATATTATTTTTATATATATATATATATATATATATATATATATATATATATATATATATATATATATATATATATATATATATATATATATATATATATATATATATATATATATATATATATATATATATATATATATATATATATATATATATATATATTATATATATATATATATATATATATATATATATATATATATATATATATATATATATATATATCAACATCTCCAACAATTTCTGTAAATCTTCCTTTCCTCCTCTTATTCGCTCTGATGGTTCTGCTGCTAACACTCCAACTGAAAAGGCTAATCTCTTCGGCCTCCTATTCTCCTCTAATTCTATACCCTGGATGACTCCGGCAATCCTCCTCCTACTTCTTCTCCCCTCAGATGTCCCAGGCCTTTGCCTGTGATTTCATTTGACCAGGTGCATGGGCTTTTGAAGTCAATAAACGTAAGGAAGACAAGCGACCCGGATGGCATTCCTTTCAGAGTTTTAAGGGAGTGCGCCTCTGAGCTGGCTCCATCCCTCGTTCAACTTTTCTCTCTATGCCTCAATACTAGTACTTTCCCTCAGTGTTGGAAGCGTGCATTAGTCCAACCTATTCCGAAGAAAGGTAGCCACTCTGATCCTTCCAAATATCCCCCTATAGCTCTCACTTGTATTATGTCTAAGATCTTTGAAACCCTTCTCAACTCTCACTTCTTAAATCATCTGGAATCTCATTCCCTTCTTTCTGATCACCAGTATGGCTTTCGACGTTCAAGGTCTACTGGTGATATACTTTCCTATCTCACAGATCTATGGTCTTCTGCCCTTAGGGACCATATGGAAACTTGCGTGGTGGCGCTTGACATATCTAAGGCGTTTGACCGGGTATGGCATGCGTCACTGCTTTCCAAGCTCCCCTCCTTTGGGTTTCCTCCTTCTCTTTGCTTACTTATGTCTAGTTTTCTTTCTAATCGTTCCATTTCAGCTGTTGTTGATGGAGCGACTTCTTCTTCCTTTCCTGTCAATAGTGGTGTTCCTCAGGGCTCTGTCTTGTCTCCTACTCTATTCTTACTTTTCATTAATGATCTTCTCAGCTGTTCATCTAACCCTATACGTTCATATGCCGATGACTCAACCCTCCATTCTTCTACTCATTTCAAATCTGCTCCTTCCTTTGCATCTAGAGTTGCTTCTCGTCTTCATCTTTCCGATTCCATTCTTGCAGATCTGGATAGAATTTCCCAGTGGGGTCGTCTCAACCTTGTGAAATTCAACTCTTTAAAAAATCAACTTCTAGAAATCTCCCTCTAAAAGACAACTCCTAACTTTTTTATTTCTTTCGATGGTTCTCCCATCTCTCCTGTTGACAATATAAACATCCTTGGCCTTCACATAAACAAAAAAAATGTCTTGGAAACCTCATATCACAATGGTTGCTAGGGCGGCTTCAAAGAAGCTGGGAGTTCTGTTTAGACTGCGAGAATTTTTTCTTCCTCGCAGTTACTCCAATTATACAACTCTCTTCCATCTTCTGTATTTCCCTCCGCATTTAATCTCAATTTCTTTAAAGCCCGCGTCTGCGCTCACCTAAGAAATTTGCGATAGGTGGGTGCTGTGGGGGTGGTTTTCATTTTTTGGATTTTGTCCTCTTTTACTTTCATTTTTATTCTTTTAACACCCCCTCCTTGAATAGGGCTTTGCCGGTGAGTGGTGGTGATGTGTAAAATATATATATATATATATATATATATATATATATATATATATATATATATATATATATATATATATATATATATATATATATATATATATATATATATATATATATATATATATATATATATATATATATTATATATATATATATATTGCACACAAATTCACACGCACACACATGCATATATTATATATATACACTGTAAAAACAAACCTTTCTAATTTCTTTCTATAGAAAGGAAATAGAAAGGCTTAGTCTCATTTCTCATATTTCTCTATTTCTTAGAGCGGAATTATAAAGGCTATTCAGAATTTGGAAAA
>SEYY01022386.1:182500-187500 GCA_009176605.1 Armadillidium nasatum
ATATATATATATATATATATATATATATATATATATATATATATATATATATATATATATATATATATATATATATATATATATATATATATATATATATATATATATATATATATATATATAGACCTGTGTTAAAAAAATGCAAGTCATTGTTATTTGATATATCGAAAATGAAATATCGAACGTAATATTGATCGATATATCGAACAAGACAATGAATAATTTTATGTGCATAAGTAGTATTTTCAATGTAGTTAAATCTATAGAACGATCGATACATCGAAATGAAATATCGAACGTTATATTGATCGATATATATATATATATATATATATATATATATATATATATATATATATATATATATATATATATATATATATATATATATATATATAAATTAGACCTGTGTTAAAAAATGCAAGTCATTGTTATTTGATATATCGAAAATGAAATATCGAACGTAATACTGATCGATATATCGAACAAGACAATGAATAATTTTATGTGCATAAGTAGTATTTTCAATGTAGTTAAATCTATAGAACGATCGATATATCGAAATGAAATATCGAACGTTATATTGATCGTTATATATATATATATATATATATATATATATATATATTATATATATATATATATATATATATATATATATATATTATATATATATATATATATATATATATATATATATATACTGAAGATAATTTTATTGTAATTCGTTGTATAATGGTATCTGGCAACTTTCTTAAACGAAATCGTGTATAAAAGAGGTTGATGTAACACGGTGGATCACTTATGATCAAGCTTCTGCTGTGGAAACATTACAAACTAAAAGAGCTCTTCATATTCAACTTCTGAAGGTAAATCAAATAAAATATTTTTCTTGGCATTTTTATTTTTTTTTTATTAGCAAATTTCAAAGTCATTTTAAAGAATGTTCCAGAAAGTTATCTTTTTAAAAAAAATGTTTATATATAATTCATATTAATTTTCAATTTTATATGTATAGGTTCGATCTTAATTAGCTTCACATACCACCATACTAAAACATCTATTTTGTTTTCAGAATAATTCGACATCTTTGCTTGTTTATTAACCTCGTTACTGCTATCAACCTGCAAGATGGTATGTATATATATATATATATATATATATATATATATATATATATATATATATATATATATATATATATATATATATATATATATATATATATATATATATATATATATATATATATATATATATATATATATATATATATATATATATATATATATATATATATATATATATATATATTATATATTATAAAAAAAAATTTTTTTAAATTAGTTTTTTTTTTTTTTTTTTTTTTTTTTTTTTTTTTTTTTTTTTTTTTTTAATGTTTTTTTTTTCAGTTTCACCGAAAAATTACTTCGTTTTCTTTTTATTTTAGTGTTTTTATTTTTTATTTTTTTTTTTTAGTTTTTTTTTTTTTTTTTTTTTTTTTTTTTTTTTTTTTTTTAATTTTTTTATTTTTAATTTAATTTTAATATTTATATAGTTTTAACAAAAACTTTGTTTTATTTTTCTTTTTTAAATAAATTAGTAACGGATTTGATTAATATTTTATTTTTTCTTTAATATTTATATAATTTTAATTTTTTCTTTCTTTTTCTTTCTTTTCTTTTAATATTTATATAATTTTAACAACAACTTTGTTTTTTTTTTTTAATTTAATTTTAATATTTATATAGTTTTATCAAAAACTTTGTTTTATTTTTCTTTTTTAAATAAATTAGTAACGGATTTGATTAATATTTTATTTTTTCTTTAATATTTATATAATTTTAATTTTTTCTTTCTTTTTCTTTCTTTTCTTTTAATATTTATATAATTTTAACAACAACTTTGTTTTTTTTTCTTTTTCTAATAAATTAGTAATGAATTTGTTTAATATTTTAAAATATTTTTCTTAATTTTTAATATTTTAATGACCCCAAAACATGGAAATCAATGATATCATTGAAATCAAAGGTGGGGCAGGGGCGCATAGCCCCTGCCCCACCTTTGCTTTCCATGTTTTCCATGTTTTCCATGTTTTCGTAACATCATTATTACAATTTACGCGAATAATTTTTAAAATATTAAAATTATTTTAATATATTTTCTTTTAATTTTTGTTAAAGTTTAAATTATTTTTTAATTTTAATATTTTAATGACCCCAAAACATGGAAATCAATGATATCATTGAAATCAAAGGTGGTGCAGGAGGCGCATAACCCCCTCCCCCTGTCCCCACCTTTGCTTTCTATGTTTTCCATGTTTTCTATGTTTTCGTAACAGCATTATTACAATTTAAACGAATAATTTTAAAATATTAAAATTATTTTAATATATTTCCTTTTAATTTTCGTTAAAGTTTAAATTATTTTCTTAATTTTAATATTTTAGTGACCCCATAAACACGGAAAGCACGGAAAACATTGAAATCAACTGAGGGTAAGGGGCACATACCCCAAGCCCCCACCTTTGATTTCAATGATATCATTGTTTTCCATGTTTTCGTAACAATATTATTACAATTTAAGCGAATAATTTTAAAAATATTAAATATTATTTTAAAAAACTTAGTTATTTTAAATCACTTCGAACCGTGATATATATATATATATATATATATATATATATATATATATATATATATATATATATATATATATATATATATATATTAAACAGACATTCACATATTCTAAGCAACCTAAAACGCTGAATCATAGGTCTAGTGCAAAAGCACACATGCACACACACACACACATACACACACACATACACACACACACACACTTATCTATTATCATAATATATATATATATATATATATATATATATATTATATATATATATATATATATATATATATATATATATATATATATATATATATATATATATATATATATATATATATAGAGAGAGAGAGAGAGAGAGAGAGAGAGAGAGAGAGAGAAATATAGACATATATATATATATATATATATATATATATATATATATATATATATATATATATATATATATATATATATATATATATACTTACAGGTTACTCCAATTGCATCATCCTCTAATGTTACCAAGAAACAAAGAACCTCCATAGCTGATATAACGCATGATTCGATGGAACGTCTGAAACCAAATATGGATAAGCATACCTACACAGTTCGTGTACGTGATGCCGACTTCTTTAACAGCCAGAGAGAGGTCTTGAGGCATCGTTTGAGTTGGTCATTCGAGAAGTCGTGGATACTGTCTTAAGAGATCTCGAATATGATTCATCGAACATGAGAGCTAATGTCAATTTCAGTTTCAATGATGGAGCCCCGCTTGACCAGCAGTATTTCGTCAATATTAACTGGAGAGATGTAGCAGCCTCTAACACTGTAGCTGAAATGATGAGGAGACTTGGAGGGTTCATTTCAGTCAGGCTGATAAAGCAACATTTTCTAAATTTAAAGTGGTTATAAAGATATTTCGGATGGCAAAGGGAAATGGAGTGACAAAAACTTCGAAGGATGGAAAAAACACTCATGAGTTCACACCTACGAACATTTCCTTTGACCATCCTCATATCCCTACATTCCATCTTAAGGATGGGGCTGTTGGTTGTGCCTATAGGGCAGTTGTGTTATTTAGAAAAACTGTTCGTCAAGGATTAAAAGCATACAATATAAGCTCAAGTAATATTGTAGACGACGCTAGAGATTTAGCTAAAGCTTGTAATCTTGAATATGATGATCCTTTCATCGCATCTGATTTCGATAAGATTGAGAAAGTCGAAAAGTGTCGGATCATTGCATTTGCAAGTGATGGGAAAGGTGTGAACGTTGTTTACACACCTTCCAATGAAAACCGAAATGATCCATTATATATTATAGGTTACGAAAACGAACATTATTACGCCATATCTGAAGATAAATTGAAACTGTGTTTTAGTAACACAAAGAAAAAAGGAACATACAGAAGCGGCATCTTTTGTACTTATTGCTATACATTTAACAGTAATAATGTTTCACATAAATTAGACTGTGAACATTATGGGTGCCGTCCAATGCCTCAACGAGAAATGCAAGGGCTCAGTGGGGCATGACGGTGAAATCTTTATTGAATGTAATGACTGTAATCGTGAATTTTATAATATTGACTGTTACAATATGCACAAAGATAATAAAGGAAAGGACAATACGTGCAAAAAAATAAAAAACTGTACTCTATGTTTTACGCAAATAAAAATGGATCGGCAAGAGCGGTTTGTGCATGATTGTACAAAAGCGTTCTGTAAGACTTGTAGTACAAAGTATGAGCCTAAAGAGGACGAGTACCATATTTGCTACATGAAAAAGAAAGAAAAGAAGAGGAAGAAGAAAAACAGTGAAGATCCATCGGCCTTCACTTGTTATTACGACATTGAAACATATCAACAAAACAAAGGTGTAAATAATAGAGGTCTCAAAATAATTGAGATGATACCTTATCTGTTAGTATGCCAAATGATATGTGACTTGTGCACAGATAAGGAAGGAGAAAACATATGCGATTATTGTGGACCTAGAACCAGGACATTCAAGATGAATGATGATGAAAGTCCTGTGGATGCATTTATTGAGTTTTTAATGAGTTTCTCAGACAAACACCAAAAATCAAAAGTAATTGTCGCTGCGCACAATGGAGGGAAGTTCGACCACCAATTCATTTATGCCTCTTTACTAACGCACCCTAACACACTAGCCATTAGTGATGATCCCATAAAAAGAGGAAACAAGATCATCTCTATGGGTTCAAATAGAAACATTATCTATAGAGATACATTGCTGTTCACACCATGTGCTTTGAAGAACATGCCAAAGTGCATGGGGATTACAGAACCAGGAGTTTCAAAAGGATTTTTCCCATACTCTTTTCTGAGTGAAAATACATTAAATTATAAAGGAAAAATCCCAGA
>SEYY01022386.1:195000-200000 GCA_009176605.1 Armadillidium nasatum
TAAAGAAATGGATTACATAGTAGTTAATGAACTCACTGAAAATAAGCAAAATGCTAGACAAAGCTCCAAAAATTACGATCCTTTCTTTAATTCTCGTGCTATTATTACCTACACACCTGAAGTCGCAGTTTTTGTTGATAGTAAGCTTTCCAACTTGTTGGGCTCTAATAGTCAAATTTATGAATATTTAACCATTTTCTGGAACGCTGTCAAAGCACGTTTTCAGACTATCGATAATCCAAAGATTAATATCAGGTTGGTTGGATGCATCATTGCCAGAAACCCTGAAGATGAGCCATTTTTAACTAATAATAAAAATGATGAGGGGAAAATAGATGGTAATAAAGCTCTTTACGCAGCTGGAAAATGGATTCACGAAAATTCAGCAACAGTACCTACTCATGATTATATGCAGATTCAAATGGGAGCAGAACTTATAGATATTGCTGGTCTAGCTTTTGTTGGAACGATCTGTTTGACAAATGCTGGTGGTGCATCTTACTCTGTAGGTCTAGGTGAGGATAGGGAAGGGAGTTATGATGGCGCTCATACAGCAGCTCATGAACTTGGTCATAATTTAGGAGCACCTCATGATCCACAAACGGATGATGACACGAATGTATGTGATTGGGATTATGGTTATTTGATGAGTTACATACCCCGTACAGTTAACAAATTTTATTTCTCTAAGTGTTCCAAAGAAAGCATGGCTGAAAAATTAGCATCTTCACAGGCTTCGTGTACCACCCAAAATTTATCTCAAACGAAACCTTCCGGAGTTTTCACTTCCGATAAACTTCCTGGACAAGTACTAACAATGGACGAACAATGCAAGCTCATTACAGATAACGACAAAGCTACAATTTATATGGAAACAGATTCGGAAAATGAGTTGTGCCACGATTTCAAATGCAAAGCTGAAGTACCCAATGGCTATATATTAGTTTATACGTATCGGGGAGCTTTAGTTGGGTCTAGGTGCCCTTCTGGAAAGAGTTGCAAAAATGGTCTATGTGTTTAATTATATATATATATATATATATATATATATATATATATATATATATATATATATATATATATATATATATATATATATATATATATATATATATATATATATATATATATATATATATATATATATATATTATAATTCGTGCACACAGAGTTAAAGTATTGCAAATTAATTCAAATAAATATTAAAAAATATTGAACTTGTACTTATTTAATTGGACTAAAATAAATCAAATTAAAAATCTTCTTTTATTTCATTAAACACCCGCATATATATATATATATATATATATATATATATATATATATATATATATATATATATATATATATATATATATATATATATATATATATATATATATATATATATATATATATATATATATATATATATATATATATATATATATATATATATATATATATATATATATATATATATATATATATATATATATATATATATATATATATGAAAAATGTCGTCGGTATTTATCTTCAGGTGTGGATATAGTTTATTTCCTGACAGAAGAGAAACTGCATTTCCAAAAGAACAGAAATAAAGGTTTTCTAAAAGGAAAATCCTAAGAAATTATTACCAAGAAATAACAAAACAGATCTTGTATTCTTTGGAAATTATGCCGAACTGTTAGACAACTCAACAGAGCTTTTGAAGCAGTGATAAAATCCTTGCTTTCTCAACTCTAGTTAGGGATTTGTAAAGGGTTAAAGGTCATGTGGTATCATGAAATATGTATTTCAAGATAAAAAGGAAAGTAATTAGGCATAGAATTATCGTTTTAAGAGAGGATAAAAGGAATAATAAAAAAAAAAGATATATGGAGCGAAACTTTCAATAATATATTTATATTTATATTTATATTTATATATAATATATATATATATATATATATATATATATATATATATATATATATATATATATATATATATATATATATATATATATATATATATATATATATATATATATATATATATAACTATTATATATATATAATATATATATATATATATATATATATATATATATATATATATATATATATATATATATATATATATATATATATAATATATATATATATATATATATATATATATATATATATATATATATATATATATATATATATATATATATATATATATATATATATATATATATATATATATATATATATATATATATATATATATATATATATATATATATATATATATATATATATATATATATATATATATATATATATATATATATATATATATATATATATATATATATATATATATATATATATATATATATATATATATATATATATATATATATATATAATATATATATATATATATAATATATATATATATATATATATATATATATATATATATTATATATAATATATATATATATATATATATATATATAATATATATATATATATAAATATATATATATATATATATATATATATATATATATATATATATATATATATATATATATATTATATATATAATATATATATATATATATATATATATATATATATATATATATATATATATATATATATAATATATATATATATATATATATATATATATATATATATATATATATATATATATATATATATATATATATATATATATATATATATATATATATATATATTATATAATATATATATATATATATATATATATATATATATATATATATATATATATATATATATATATATATATATATATATATATATATATATATATATATATATATATATATATATATATATATAATATATATATATATATATATTATATATATATATATATATATATATATATATATATATATATATATATATATATATATATATATATATATATATATATATATATATATATATATATATATATATATATATATATTATATATATATATATATATATATATATATATATATATATATATATATATATATATATAAATATAATATAGCTAATATATAGTATTAGCTTTGATACTGAAAATCCACCAAGTGAAGTTAATGATCAATTTATTGATGTCGATGCAAACCTTTCGATATAAAGCTAAAATATTTTGATATATAGGCATTTTTCAAGGCCCTTTAACAACGGTTACAAGAAAACTTATTTTAACGTCTGAGCCATGTCAGCGAAAAGGATTTTTCTTAAAAGATTCAAAAAGTAAATCTTTTAGTTCTAATTATAACTGTTGTAAAAACATAACTGGGCAAGAAGTTAAAAGATTTTGATTGTGCTATCAGCCAACATAAGATGGCATTTATTGTGAGTTATGTTGACTTTTTAGCGAAACTCGAAGCTGTAACCTGGAGCAATTGAACCTTTCGAGATTGGCAAAGCCTAAGGAATAAAATTAAAACCCTCGAAACTAGCAACTCTCATCTTCAAGCTTGTATCACATAGGTTACTTGGAAAAGAAACAAAACAATTGCAGATCAAATTTCAAATGAGGTCAGAAAATAGAAGATATTTTTACAAGGATTTATAGCATTTCGTCAACACAAAGAAAGATTGAATAAAATAAGGCTTGAATCCGGAAATTTCTTGAACATAACAGATCTTTTATCACGTTATGATTCTCTCCTAAGAGCCCATAAAACAAACGAGAAAACTCAATCAAAATACTAATCATCATGATATCCAAAACGAAATTATTAACATATTGAGTAATTTAGTTTTAAATTCTTTACCTAAAAAAATTCGACTGGTTCCTTTTTTCCTTACTAAGATATATCAAAAAAGGATCAAATGAGTATTATTATCAGATACGTAACTCAATCAGATAAATCTGATGGAATAGAAATAAAAATTAATGAATCTTTCCTTGAGTTCACTGAAGTCAATGACCAAACGAATGAGGGTTTTGAGCTTAAAGTTTTAGAAGTTTTGAAAAATAATGGAATATATATTAAAAAATGTAGGGGACAGGGGTACGATGGTATAGCTACAATGAGTGGCAGGTATCGTGATTTTCAAAAGAGAATAAAGGATATCGTTCCTAGTGCTAAGTACTTTAACTGTGCTTGCCATAACTTGAACTTGGTAGTAAATGATTCGGTAGCACATATTCTTAGACTAGTAAGTTCTTCGATATTGCTTAAAAAGTATATGTATTTTTCAGTGATAGTTTACCACGTTAGCAGGAGTTACATAAAACTTTAAAAGATAATCTCTCAACGAAAAATTTAACTTTGAAAAATTTGTGCCCCACTAGTTGGTCATTGCGTAATGATTGTCCTTTAGGTGTGAGAAATGATTTCAAATCTGTCATGAAATGATTAACTGAAATTGCATTGCACAGTTCTAACAAGACAGTGAAACACGAAGCTCTTCAATTAGGAATCACCTTAATAAATTTGAATTCACACTTTTGCTCACACTTGAAAGCAAAGTGCTCGAAATTATACACTAAATATCTCCTCAAAATGCTCAAGGAATAAAACAGCCTACCACGACAAAGCATGTTCTTTTATTAGCCGGGCATGTGATAAATTGAAATCTGCTAGAGCTAACTTTTCTGATTTCTTGACTGAATCCAAAAAGAGTATAGTTTGTGAAATGAATAAGAAAACCTCATAGATGTTAATTTTGATTGCTTGGTCCGAGTTGAAGAGGTCAAATTTGTTGTTCATGTATTGTTCTTTTGAAAAATTGTCAATATTTTCAGTTTTTTTACAAATTGGCATCTTTGATACTATAATTTACGTTTCTGGAAACCATTTGGAAATTCACGTTTATTTTCCATTGCAGAAATGAAAAATAAATATCAGTACACTCAGTAAAATAAAAAATCACCTGAATGGCGATAGAGCATTTACCATTTAGCACAAAATAGAGACACTTCTAACACTTGCTTGGAAAAGATGCAACTGAACTGTGAATGATCTCTGTTATGACTC
>SEYY01022387.1:12500-17500 GCA_009176605.1 Armadillidium nasatum
CTATAGCAGCTGTTGTAGACAGCCACTGTTCATCCTTTAAATCTATTAATAGTGGTGTTTCTCAAGGATCTGTCCTATTCCCAACACTTTCTCTGCTTTTCATTAATGACCTCTCTGTTACTTCATTTCCTATCTACTTCTATGTCTATGACTCCACCCTTTACTACCCTTTTCAATTCGAAAGGCCCTCCTCCTAACAGCAGTTAATAGAAGCAAGGAGGATAGCCTTGAAACAACTCACCTTTGATCTATCTCGCATATCAAATTTGGGCATCATGGTCGTTTTCAATGCCATCAGAACTCAATCTTCCACATAACTCAAACTTTCATCTCTCCTGAATATTATTGGTCTTTCTTTTTCTCGTGATCTTTCTTGGAAAGATCACACTATTTCTTTTTCTAAATACGCTTCTAAGAGGTAAGGTGTTCTGAGGCACCTTCAGAATTTCTTCACATCAGCCCAGTTGCTTTCTCTTAATGGTGGTGTTGTTCGCCCCTCTATGAAGTACTCCTTACACATCTGGGGCGGTTCCGCTCATACAGCTCTCCTTGAAAAGGTGGAGTCTTGAACTTTTCGTCTTAACTCTCCAGCTCTCCCTAATTCTCTCCAGTCTTTTTCTGCCCGTGGAATTGTTGCATCAGTCTATCTATACTACCGCTATTACAATGGACAATGCTTTTCTTAGCTCTCTCATCGCGTATCTCCTCCATTGTGAAGAGTCCGTGCAACACGTCTTTCTACACAGTCTCATCCTTTCTTTGTTCAGGTCTGTGACATCAGCTTTAATGCCTCTATGCTAAAGTCTGGAACACACTCCCTTCATCTATTTTCCCAACCTCCTATGACTTACACACCTTCAAACACCGTGTTTCAGGATATGTCGGCCTTTGATCTGACCAGGTTTCCGATTTTCTCCCAAACTCTGATGGAAATTTTGGTAAGCCTTTGCCCACCAGAGGTGAAATATATATATATATATATATATATATATATATATATATATATATATATATATATATATATATATATATATATATATATATATATATATATATATATATATATATATATATCAGTGATGGACAAATACGAATCCGGATTCGAAGATTTTTTCATGGATTCGATTCGATTAGGATTCGGATTCTAATACTTCCTGAATTAGATTCGGATTCGAGAATTCTAAAACCTGCTGAATTCAGATTCTTATTCGGATCCGAGGAATTCAAAATTGACTGGATTCGATTCGAAAATCCGATTCGTTAGTTGCCGGATTCACCCATCACTGATATATATATATATATATATATATATATATATATATATATATATATATATTATATATATATATATATATATATATATATATATATATATATATATATATATATATATATATATATATTATATATATATATATATATATATATATATATATATATATATATATATATATATTATATATATATATATATATATATATATATATATATATATATATATATATAATATATATATATATATATAATATATATATATATATATATATATATATATATATATATATATATATATATATATATATATATATATATATATATATATATATATATATATATATATATATATATATATATATATATATATATATATATATATATATATATATATATATATATATATATATATATATATATATATATATATATATATATATATATATATATATATATATATTATATATATATATATATATATATATATATATATATATATATATATATATATATATATATATATATATATATATATATATATATATATATATATATATATATATATATATATATATATATATATATATATATATATATATATATATATATATATATATATATATATATATATATATATATATATATATATATATATATATATATATATATATATATATATATATATATATATATATATATATATATATATATATATATATATATATATATATATATATATATATATATATATATATATATATATATATATATATATATATATATATATATATATATATATATATATATATATATATATATATATATATATTATTTATTATTTTATATACACAGAAATAATGAAAAATAATTCGGGAATGGAAGTATGAAACCTTGTAACTTGAAAGCTGATTGGCACTTTTTCTATGTTTAGATTTTGATCTAGAAAACAGACATAATATGGCACTATAGGATCAAATTTTCTTTGTTTTAGTCTATTTGCTTTATCAAAAAAAAGTAAAAAAAATAGGTTGAAATTAAAAATCATAATAAAGTATATAAATGTGCTATTTTTCACTTTTTTATTAAACTTTGAT
Source organism: Armadillidium nasatum (assembly GCA_009176605.1). Classification (NCBI taxonomy): domain Eukaryota; kingdom Metazoa; phylum Arthropoda; class Malacostraca; order Isopoda; family Armadillidiidae; genus Armadillidium; species Armadillidium nasatum. Next base: position 14,870 of record SEYY01022387.1, read on the forward strand.
CCCAACACATTAGGAAAAAATTTTTTGGTTTCGACTACGTAGCACCAAAACTTTTATTGTTATGAATATTTTAGTTTTATTATGATTAGGAAAAAAAATTAGATAGAAATCGTTCTTATGATTGTGAAAACATTTTAAATTTTTTTTTACTTTAAAAAGAAAAAAATCTTTTTTTTTTGTTAAGTCAAAAAAGTCTTCATTTCCCATCCCTAGTAACTCCAGAGGCACGATGTCTTCACATGGCCCCTGTTTGGAGATTTTTTTTCCCTGGATTGTTAACACTGGTGCTGAAGTCAAAGTTAATTTGTGATCCTTTGAATTCTCTATTGGTTTCTCTTCTGTTGCTTCCTATACTGTTTTAGAAGTTTTCTGAATGTTAATAGATTTGGGTGTTCTTTATTCATTTTCTGTTCCGTCTTCTTGGAAAACCTCGTGCCTATAAATTGACGTGTGTCTGAATAAATTAAGTAAAATAATGCGATGTGTTGAAAGTGACGAGAGGCCTAACATTTTTGTTAATTTCCCAGATGATCTGGGATCAAAAAATTAGGTAGTAGAATAATGTTCAAGGTTGTTCGGGATACATGAGCTGAAGGTAAGGTCATAGTTGATATAAAATAATTTATGATTAACATCAAGGAGAGGTGAGATGAATGTGTTCCAAATTTGAGCAGAATAGTCGAAGAATTAACGATAATTTATTGAGTTTTAAGAAGATGAAATAAAATTATATAAAATATTTGTCTCATATTATTATTAAGAGAGTCGAAAGGACAGGGAAAAAATCAGATGACTATAAATACATAAAATATGTGAAAAATAATTTGTATGTGTAAAAATTCATTACTCTTAAAAATTAACGTAGAAAATGCACGATCCGTTCGTTCATTCAGGCTTTAATGCTGAAAGAAATACAGTGGAATAGAGAAAGAGAGAAAATGATAATTAAGAGACTATAATGATTTTATTCTAAATAATGAATGACTTGACATTTACAGTTTGGGTACATCTGGGAACAATTCCTGTTATAGAACAGGAATAAATTGGACGATGAAATGACAGTGAATTATGAATAAAAGATAAAAAATATAAATGACAATGACATATTGGAACGAGACAGATATCTTACCCTGGACAGCAGATAAATATATGTTGACTCCATCACAAGAGAAGTTCCTCTTCTATCAGGGAAAAAATATTTGTCGTCTTCTTCCGTTTAAGTAGATGATTTAGTAGTTTGTTCTTGATTCTCTTCTTGAATTTATTCTGATGTCAAAGACTGTGTGAGTCGATATATTGATGGCTGAAAAACTGAAGGGCAATAGCCTCTTTGTTCTACTTTTTAAGTTGATTGGCTGACTCTAGTCAGAGTAGATACAATCTCGTCTTATATGAAAATGAATTTACGCAATAAAAAAATGAAAATGTAGTTTAAAAATGACAAATGGAAATAATTTGTACAGTGTTTAAATTATGTCATGTAGCGTATAGAATGCGATATATTACTTTAAGCTATTACTCTCTAATGCCAAATTATTAAATAACAATCCTCCATAGCATAAATTCGGAAATCTCTTATTACACATTATAGTTGTGGTTTAATATCAAATATTCAAAATGATTAGACAGAAGCATTAAAATGTTAAAAATTGGAGCCCTCAACAGAGCTGAAGCCAAGGTTAAAATTTACTGAATGGTTCGGACTCGAGGTTGAACTTTTAAATAGTTCTAAAGCTTGAGTAAAGATTTAGCCAACTCAACGACTCGGAAAAGGAAATAAATAGCCGGATAAATTAATCAAACAGGAAAATGTAATAAATTTTTTTACTATGTAGTAGTAATAATTATTATTACTATTATTATTATTACGAAAATCTATTAATGCATAATGAAAGAAGATGAGAAAATGAATTAATTTCATTCTGAGAAACATACCTTTGAACCTATTCTGATAAAAGACGAAAAACTTTGTTCTCTATAGCAACATATCATCACTTACCAGAGAATTGATTGTGATGTGTGTGTGTGTGTGAGTGTATGTGTGTGTGCATGTGTGTGTGTGTGCATGTGTAGTGTAATATCTCTTTTATTTGCATTTTTTTTCTTTTTTTTTTTTTTAAAATATATATATATATATATATATATATATATATATATATATATATATATATATATATATATATATATATATATATATATATATATATATATATATATATATATATATATATATATATATATATATATATATATATATATATATATATATATATATATAGCAGTCCGGATATGAATATATATAATTGAGAATAAATTAAAGAAGAAAAGATATAAAAGCCAACATTAAAAGTTTCTTTAATAAAAGTTGAATAAATGCATATTTACGTTAGACCGTTAATTTCTGGCATCCAAATTAAGGGGAAGGAAAATTTTAGAAAGAAAAATAATAATAATAATAATAATAATAATAATAATAATAATAATAATAATAATAATAATAATAATAATAAAAAATATTAATAAATAATAATAAATATTATTGATATTATTACTATTTACATTTATTATTATTTTTATTTATATAATTTATTATTAAAATTTATATTATATTATTATTAATTATTATTATTA
>SEYY01022388.1:0-2500 GCA_009176605.1 Armadillidium nasatum
AGATGAGGTCTAGAAGAAGAGAGGTGGTGCTCGACAAAGTGGAAATTAGACAATAGACCGCGATTGTTACAGATATAGATGTAAAATGAAGGCAATGCCGGCATCAAAGTCTTGATGGAACCCAACCCATCAACGGAAAATTAAAATCAACAGAGTTATTTCTCTTTAATCACTACGCACTATCTTATCCCATTTTTCTTTATATATAGGAATTATTCACGCATCTTGCCACTCTTCAGACATTCTCCTTTTACCACAGCCCGCATTATTTATTCTAACCAACCAGTTAACCACCTCTTTAGCCCTCTCCCTAATCATCTACCCATACACATTGTCTGTACCTGTCGAATTTTCCATTTTCACCATTCACACCGCTATATCCACCTCCTCCCTACTAGTCCTTCCCTCCTTGTACCCCGACTTACTCTACTATATTACCCCTTCTCACACTCATTCTGCTAGAATCTTCTTATTCTGCAAATCACTAAAACACCTTCTCTACCTCTCTCCTAATTCTTGAACCAACTTACAACCTCACCTTGCAACAGCTTACAATCTTATCCCCTCACTTTCTTCCCTTTCTTCATTTCCTTTTCTAGCCTTATGTACTTCCTTCCAAAACATTTTAATTTTCTTCCTAAAATTTTCTGCCTCACTCCTTTCCACTCTTTTTTTACTCTCTTAGCTTCTCTCTTCACTTCCCTACACCTCTTCCTATAGTCATCCCAATTCCTATCTTACTTCTTACCCAAATGCTTGCTAAATACCTCCGTCTTCCTAATCAAGAATTACTCACTTTCCATTATTCTACATTTCCTATTTTCTTCATTCCACACACCACTTTTACCCCGTTCAACCTTAACACCAACAACTTCTCCCTTAACCCTCTTATATACTCTTTTTACTAATCTTTTAACCTTTAAATCTATATTACATCTACCAACTTCCTCCTCATCCTCACTCTTTCTCTCTCATCCCCCTTTAACATTTAGTCTTGCTACTATTAAGCAATAGTCCTGGATACCAACTTCTGATACCCACGATACATTAACATCTAACAACCTGTTTCTTCTTTCCCACATCAAGCATGCATAATCCATATGAATGTCCCATTTCTTAAATCATGTATTTTCTTTCAAGAGATAAGATGCATTTTCACTCAATCTTTCCACTCTAAATGGTCATATTAAACCTGTTCAATCTCTACTATCCACCCAAGCATTAAAAAAATACGAACGTGTTCGCAACCATCAATATACATCAATATACATATATATATATATATTATATATTATATATATATATATATATATATTAATATATTAATATATATATATATATATATATATATATATATATATATATATATATATATATATATATATATATATATATATATATATATATATATATTATATATATATATATATATATATATATATATATATATATATATATATATGCTAAAATGTTCTGTAATAGTTCATTTTAAAAATTCAACTGTGTGCTTACTATGACCAATTTCGATGCTATTCAATTGCACATTTTTAATTCATTATTTATTTTCATTTTACAGAAAGAAAAGAGACTATCAAGATAAAGTCGTGCCATTACTCATCAGAATTAGTCTTTTAATTTTCATGGTAAGGAGAGATTATCTCACAGAATTTCTCGGCTTTTTCCCCCCTAAAAAAAAAAAAAAAAAAAAAAAAAAAAAAAAAAAACTTTTATTTTACGTCATTTTGTCCTTTTTAATATCGTAATTATGTTTATTGGTTTGTTTTTGTCCCTTTTGCATCCATTTGTTTGTTTTTAATTATTATGTTCCTTTGATGCGCGTAATTAGTTTACTCATTTGCATCCTTTAATGTTTTTAAATTTTTTTGTTTTTCGTAAATGTACAAAAGGAAATTTTAGGAGTTTCTTGGTGTTAAGGGAGGAATTTAAACTTAAAAGTGCAAATGAAAATACCTACACTAAACATATATTATATATATATATATATATATATATATATATATATATATATATATATATATATATATATATATATATATATATATATTATATATATATATATATATATTATATATATATATATATATATGTATATATAGTATAATATTATATAATTTAAGTGCTAAAAGTAAGATAAAAGAAAAATTGAGAATTAGAATTGAAATGAAATTGCAAAAAAAAAAAAAAAAAAAATAAAAAAAAAAAAAAAATTTTTTTTTTTTTTTTTTTTTTTTTTTTTTATTTTTATTTTATTATTTTTATTATTATTTTAATTATTATTATTATTATTATTATTATTATTATTATTATTATTATTATTATTATTATTATTATTATTATTATTATTATTATTATTATTATTATTATTATTATTATGAGAAAGAAGAAGAAACAAGAAAAAGAAAAAGAAAAAGAAAAAAAATTTTTTTTTCAAATACATAACTTTATTAAAAAGAAATTTCTGAGTGATGGGAAGGAATGA
>SEYY01022388.1:7500-12500 GCA_009176605.1 Armadillidium nasatum
TTCATCATCTCTAAGAATCTTTTTATTATTTTTCTTCTCCTTTATAAATGTCAAGTATTTCTTTCTGCTATAAAGTAAAGTAAATATCACACACCTTTCAGCCAATCTTAATTATTCTTTATTAATTTCTCTCTTTAACTTTTCTTTAACATTAATGCCATTTTTCTTGATCATTAGTTAACTATTCTTTTTTGTAGTAGGTATGCCTGATCACTCAAAGCGTTCTTTTTCATAATGATTCTCTCATTTTCTGTATTTTATACTATCACAGAGTTAATATAGCTCTTTATTCTTTGTGCTGTGAGAAGTAAGATTATATTTCAATGTGGCTCGTATTATAGATTTGTCTGTTTATCCAAATGGGTACTATAAAAAATATATATTCCTCATTCATTATTTTATAGGAAATATTTTATTAGTACTTGGATTTTTTTAAAACATATTCTAAACATATCACGATTTTATATATATATATATATATATATATATATATATATATATATATATATATATATATATATATATATATATATATATATATATATATATATATATATATATATATATATATTCTCATACATCTCATTGCTGTCTCTTTCCTGAAACTCCTATTTCCTCAAACATCTCTTAATTAACAATTGCCTCCACCAATACGAAACACGTAGTAACATGTATTCATCTAAAGTGTGTGAACGTGTGTGCGTGTGTGTGTGTGTGTGTGTGTGTGTGTGCGTGTGTGTGTGTGTGTGTGCATATTTGATTTTGCATTTAACTTACATGGAGTTCCAAGGAGATATCAGTTTTTAAAGTAATTTTTAACAAAAACAAATTTTATTAAACCGTTCAATACTTGTAGTATTTGTTGGTATTTGTTCATTCCATTCAGTAAACAAATTTACATCAGTCTTCCAGTATGAATGCTAAATATACATATACATTTATTAATACACTGACTCATATATATATATATATATATATATATATATATATATATATATATATATATATATATATATATATATATATATATATATATATATATATATATATATATCATATCTAGTTCTCACGATCCAGCTGGTGAACTCGCCTTCAAATTTTCTATCCAGAACAACCTTGAGCAGTTGGTGCATCTCCCTACCCGTATCCCTGATCGCCTTGGTGATGAACCCAACATACTTGATCTTTTCCTAACTTCTTATCCTTCTCCTTACACTGTTAAACTCTTTCCTCCTCATCCGATCACCTTCTTATCTCTGTATCTTGTCCTGTCTCTTCAAGTCTTCCGCAAGAACGGCCCCCGCCTTCGGCGAGGAGACGTTTCTGGCATTTCGGTGCCACTAACTGGTCTGACTTGCGGTTGTACTTCTCTGATTTTCCATGGAATGATTACTGTTTCCGTGGGAGAGGTCCCTCTGAGTGTGCTGAGCGCATAACCGAGGTGATTCTCTCTGGCATGGAGGCGTACATTCCATATTCTTTCCCTTCTATTAAACCTAACAAACCTTGGTTTAACTCTGCTTGTTCTCGTGCTATCCGCCACAGGGATGCTGCCTTCAGGGATTACCGTCGTCTTCAAACTCCAGAAACTCATGCAACTTATATTTCATCCCGGAATCGTGCAAAATCTATTCTCCGTAATACTAAAAACTACTTTCTCCGCTTAAAATGCAACAATCTTTCTGGCTCTACATCCTCACGCCCTTTCTGGCATTTTGCAAAAAATGTCAACTCTAACTTTGCTTCTTCCTCTTTCCCTCCTTTAGTATCTTCTGACGGTACAACTGCCGTTTTGCCTTCCTCTAAAGCTGAACTCTTCGCTCAAACTTTTGCTTCTAATTCAACCTTAGACGATTCCGGAGCTGTTCCTTCTCCTCCAACCCTCCAACTCATTTATGCCTAAGATTATAATTTCTTCTAAAGACGTTATTTCTGCTCTCTCTGAGCTTAACACTAAGAAGGCGTACGGTCCTGATGGTATTCCTCCTGTGGTTCTCAAAACTTGTGCTTCCGAGCTTGCACCCTGCCTTGGTAAACTATTTCGTCTATGTCTTTCTACTTCAACCTTCCCTTCTTGCTGGAAACGTGCGCTCATTCAACCTGTGCCGAAGAAGGGGGACCCCTCTCAACCCTCCAACTACCGTCCTATTTCTTTGACCTCCGTTCTCTCTAAAGTTTTCGAATCTATCCTTAACAGGAAGATTTGGAAGCATCTCAATTCTTCTAATCTTATCTCTGATCGCCAGTATGGCTTTCGTAAGAAACGCTCTACAGGTGATCTTCTTTCCCTTCTCTCTGAATCTTGGTCCTCCGCTATTCGGCATTTCGGTGAATCTTTTGCTGTCGCACTGGACATATCGAAAGCCTTCGATAGAGTCTGGCACAAAGCTTTGATTTCTAAACTTCCCTCTTTCGGTATCGATCCTTCTCTCTGTGACCTTCTCGCTAATTTCCTTTCCGGTCGTTCTATAGCAACTGTTGTAGACGGCCACCGTTCATCCTTTAAATCTATTAACAGTGGTGTTCCTCAGGGTTCTGTACTATCACCAACACTTTTTCTGCTTTTCTTTAATGACCTTCTCTCTATTACTTCATCTCCTATCCACTCCTATGCTGATGACTCCACCCTTCATTATTCCTTCCATTTTGAAAAACGTCCCACCCAACAGCAGTTGATAGACTCGAGAAGGGTAGCCTTGGAGCAACTAACCTCTGATCTTTCTCGTATTTCAAATTGGGGCAGAGAAAACATGGTTGTTTTCAATGCCTCAAAAACTCAGTTCCTCCATCTCTCCACTCGACACAATCTTCCACACAACTATGATATCTTCTTCGAAAACACACAACTCAAGCCTTCATCTGTCCTTAATATTCTTGGTGTTTCTTTTTCTCGTGATCTTTCTTGGAAAGATCACATTACTTCTCTTTCTAAACAAGCTTCCAAGAGGTTGGGTGTTCTGAGGCGCCTTCAGAATTACTTCACGCCACCCCAGTTGCTTGCTCTGTATAGGGGTGTTGTTCGTCCCTGTATGGAGTATGCTTCGCACATCTGGGCTGGTTCCACACATACAGCTCTCTTAGAGAAGGTGGAGTCAAGGGCATTTCGTCTCATCAACTCTCCTGCTCTTTTTAACTCTCTTCAATCTCTTTCTGCCCGTCGAATTGTTGCGTCACTCTCTCACTACTATCGCTATTACAACGGACACTGCTCTTCTGAACTCTCTCGTTGCATACCTCCTCCATTGAGAAGAGCTCGTGCGACACGCCTTTCTACACATTCTCATCCTTTCTCTGTCCAACTCTCCGACCCCAGACTTAACCGTTATGCTCAGTCTTACATTTACTCTACTGGTAAAGTCTGGAACACACTCCCTTCATCTGTTTTCCCAACTTCCTTTGACTTGCATACTTTCAAACGCCGTGTGTCTGGACACGTCGGCCACCATCGACCATGATTATAGACCTTTCCCAACTCCGGTGGAATTTGGTAGGCCTCCTGGCCTTTGCCCACCGGAGGAGACATAAATATATATATATATATATATATATATATATATATATATATATATATATATATATATATATATATATATATATATATATATATATATATATATATATATATATATATATAGTTTGATGCTTGTGATTTACGGTTGTCTTATGTTGTGTTGTGATAGATGAATGAAAAATTAGAGAGAAGCTCATTAATTAAAAGTAGAAAAATAGTTAGAGATAGGACAGATCCTTGAGGAACGCAACGCAACTTCGAGACTCGCTTTGGTTAAAATTTAATGTCGTAGCATTTGATGGTACATTATTTTTATTTTAAACAGTACTGCTAGTCGTTATTGTATATATAATATATATATATATATATATATATATATATATATATATATATATATATATATATATATATTGATGAAAATATTTAAAATATTTAAAGTTATAGGTAAATAGGTAGAGGGTCAAAATCGCATATCTTCTAGATATGCTTGTTTTAACATTTAACGTGCCTCCCGGTACTCAAAATGGCTCTAGCGGTCTTGTCTCCGTACACGTCAAGGAAAACCAATTCAAGATAAAAAGAACAGGAGAAGTCCAGAAAACAAAAAAGGAATCTCCGGAATCCTAATCCATCCAAGAAAGAACAGGTGGGGGCTCAGATCCCCTCCAGGTAAGATCAGCAGGGTGGGGGCTCCGAACCCCTCCAACACCAAGAAAGCTCCAGATTCTCATTCCTTCATGGAAGAGAGTAAAAAACTATAAAAATTTTAAAGATAAATAATAAAAAAGTTGGGGGTTCACTCCCTGGATACGTCACCAAACCACTTTAGGATGGGGGAGTAGGGGGAAGTGAAAAGTATTGGGGTAGAGCTTATCTTTCCGAAGGAAAGGAGATTGAACCCCCAAACAGGTCAGGAAAAAAAGCTGAAAAAAAGTGGTGTGCTGTGGCTACGCCACAGACCGCTAAGGGAGAGACACACCTTCAAGGCTGTACATTCTCTGAAAAGTATTCAAGAAAGACTATGGTTAGGTATGAACCACTCAAAAAATAGGGTCAGGAAAGAGCGTGAGAAAAATGGGTGTTCTGGTTAAGCCACCATTCCCTCTAAGGGGGGTACTCACCCCTTCTACGAGTAGCAAATCCCTCCTAGCTCCCGAGGGGTCAGAAAAGATCATGGACCCCAGCAAATAACCTCACAAAAGAACGTGAGGTCGGACAGGTTGCTAGATTTTGCTACTTTTCAATAGAATCTAGCACCTGTCAAAAGTGGCACGATGACATTTTATCTCGACTTTCGGTATAGAAACAACCTTTATCGAAAATGAAAAACTCTCATTCTCCTATCACACTTGTTAATTTTAATTGTTAATTATTATTACAAAAGCCAAGCTTATCTTAACTAAGAGAATCTCCTTGACTCTCCTGCTAAAAAAAAAATAAAAAAAAATTTAAAAAAAATAAAAAAATAAAAAATTCTGGCCTCTTTCCG
>SEYY01022388.1:15000-22500 GCA_009176605.1 Armadillidium nasatum
GTTTGAACCACTTAAATATTTCGAAAAACTACTAAACGTACGTAAAAAAGGATTATATTTTTTTGAAATCCTTGTCGAAAATTAGGTAAGAAAAATAGTAAAATATTTTGAAATAAATTAAAAAAAAAAATTTTTTTTTTGTACATTTGAGGAAAAATCTGTCCTTATTATTTTTATTGTTAGTAAGGTTTTTTTTTTTAACGAACTCCTTTCGACTTATTTAACCTGACGACCGAAGATTGCCGTGGGATTGTGGCCTAACCGATAGCTGGTATGTTGCCGTAGGATCGTAGCCTACTGCCATATTACACCAAATATATATATATTTACATTTTTTTTTACAATTTTCTACGCACTCGCGAAATTAATGCAACTTCAAATTCTCGGAATTTGACTCATAAAAAGACGCTGCCAAACGTACGATGTAGTCCATATTATCTAACAACTATAAATTTCGCTGCTATTAAAATAAATATAATTTTTTTTTTCAATTCCCAATTTTTCCTTATCAAATTTCTTCAAGGATTCTAAAAATATAATCCTTTTTTACGTACGTTCAGTAATTTTTGAAATATTTAAGTGGTAAAATATATATATATATATATATATATATATATATATATATATATATATATATATATATATATATATATATATATATATATATATATATATAACTATATATATATATGTTGAGTGTTTTCCAGAACCGATTTTATTTTGCTTTTCGTTGAATGAAGAAATATGCTGATATGCCTAAAAATAATAACTATTGTGTTTTTACAAATATGCAACCTGAACGATCGACGTTGCCGTGAGATACAGGCCTAACGTATAGATGGATCGACGTTGCCTTGAGATACATAAATCTCTATATTATATAAATGACACATTATATACGAGTATAATATACAAATGAACGAACATAAAAATGAACTGACGTAAACTGTCTCAGCAAATGAGAGACTCGCTTTCAGAACTGACTTAGGAATTAACCAGTTACGAAACAGTTTTCAGAATTGCTTCATTAAGAATACCAAATATAAAAACAACAAAATAAAACGTAGTTTCTGGGAACACACACAATACCCTATATATATATATTATATATATATATATATATATATATATATATATATATATATATATATATATATATATATATATATATATATATATATATATATATATATATATATTATATATATATATATATATATATATATATGTAATGTGTGTGTGTGTGTGTGTGTAAAGCATTTAAAAGACAATAAGTACAACGTTTCAGCCCCGGGACACAAGGCCCTCATCAGGTCCAGTTTGACAAGCAGGAAGGAAAAGACTCCGGACAGTTTCCTGTCTGCTTATCAAGCTGGACCTTATGAGAGCCCTGTGTCTTTCGGGGGTGAAACGTTGTCCTTATTGTGTTTTAAGTTATTTTAATGTTATATATATATATATATATATATATATATATATATATATATATATATATATATATATATATATATATATATATATATATATATATATATATATATAACATACTTTCCAATGCCAAAAGTGCATGTTGGCCTTTGATTTGCAATTGCAAATTTATTTCACTAGGCCGACCTTACTTCCTTTCGTGAGGCCATTTTCTACAAAGCTGCAAGACCAGTCTCTTTTTCTGATAAATTATTGGAGGCTCAACCCGTTCCCCTCAGGAGGTGGTGGCGTAGCCACAGCACCCTATTTTTTCAGCCTCTTTCATGAACCCGTTTTGAGAGTCAAATCCTACCCGAAAAGATATACATTCTTTCCCCACACCCTCTTTCTACCACCTCCCAGGAGGCGGTTGCACAGATACAGCATTCCATTTTTCAATCTTATTTCTGGCCCCTTTTTGAGGTTTCAACCTCACTTCCTAGAGATATGCTCAAACAATACACCTTCCTTCCCCTCCACCCCTTAGGGGCTAGTGGGGTTCTTTAGGGGTACTACAACCTTCACCTCTCTCAAACTGATTCTTAAGTCTCATTTGATGTTCTGGACCTCACCTACCTCCTTTTAGAGGATTCCTCTCAACCAATCCCCAGCTAACAGCCCTAACCCTGCTCCTTCCTGGCGGGTTTCCTTGACGTGGACGGAGACACGTGATGTAACAACCCCTTCCGTCATTGATTGTTGAGAGGTACACACTTTAATCTTTATTATAAAGAACATCTCGTTATCTTGTATTTATCAGTCACCTATAGCCTAAAGCTTCAAATACTTATTCGATAATCACACATGACACACGCCAGGTACCAGTACTATTTCTAATGTAAATAATCATAAAAAAAAATTCAAATTTTGTGGTAGAAGGATTCGAACGCTGATCATCATGAATGGAAATTCATGATGTTACCATTTGGATAAGAGAGCTTTCTATTGTAAAGAATGAAATTTTCCTTTTAAGTAATATACATCAATTTTGCAAATTTCTAAATTTTCATTTCACTCATTTATTTATTTATTCCACTTTAAACCGCCTTACTTTCTTTGCCTTTACTTTTTACTTCACTATGCATATAGAATTACAAATTATTTAATATATTGTAAATTCAAACTCGTTTACTTTGCAATGCTATAACTTAAAAACATTAGTACATGTAAAGCGTATAAGGCCTCAGTCATCCCCACATAAAAAGGGCATCCATACACTTACTCTCTCACATACTGTACAAGCATAAGCATTTATCCACTCAACATTTCTTATTTTTTTCTTAATTTTTCATTATCTTTAAGTTTTTCTGTTTCACGATTCTTACCTTTTCAGTTTTAACATCACCGTAATTTCCCTTTTATAAATCCCAACTTATTCTCTTTCATACACCTCAAACCTTTCCCGTTTTAAGATCCCTTTACCATTACTTCTGAACTTCTTAACCTTTGCATTTTAACACATCCAGTCCTGCAGCCATTTCACTTTTCGTTCATTAATGTAGTGTCATCCTATAGTATCATACAAATAACAGTTAATTTATTACATAAAATTACATCATATTATCACGTGATAACATTAATTGAACATGCTTTATATATGTTACGTTAATTTACGTAGTTAATATAACAACCCATTGCTTCATTTACTAAATATTTTATTGTATGAAAAAACAATTCATCTGTATTCTTTATTCTTTTTAATGTTGAATTCTTTTTCATATCAGATTTCATAACTGTAGTTTTAGGTTTATCTAATTTCTTTTATGTAATTCTTACTTCATTTTGTAGGTAAGTTTTGGTTTAAGTTTCAGTTTTCAGTTCAAATTTTATTTACGTCTCATGAATTTTTATGTTTTCAGTTTAAGTTTTATATAGGCTTTCAAGCTTAGTTTTATTTAAGTTTCATAAATTTTATGTTTTTAATTTGTTTTGTTCAGGATTTCTGATTTTATTTTAAATTTTAAATTTGAATATTTATTTTTAGTTTTAGTTTTCTTAAGGTTTTCATTATCATATTCTAGATTTCAGTTTTTAAAACAAATTTTTTTTTTTTTTTTTATTTGAGGAAAATGGGTTGGCGAGCAACGTCACTAGCCGTTAAGGGTTTTTGTGGGTAGGGAAAAGGTGTAAGGGGTTGAGCATATCTCTGGGAGGTGGGGATGAACTCTCTAAAAGGGACCAGAAAAAGGCTGAAAAAAAGGGATGCTGTGGCAACGCCATCTCTCCGCTGGGGTAAGGCTTAGAAGGAGAGGTAGGGAGAGGGGATATATCTTTTCGGGTGAGGCTGAACCCTCAAAAGGGAAGAGGCTGAAAAAAGGTCTGCTGTGGCTACGCCACCCCCCTAAGGGAGAGGGGTTGAGCCTTCAAAAAGAGATCAGGAAAAAGTCTGGGCTTGAAAATTGGATAAAATGACCTCACGAAAGAGGGTGAGATAGGCCTGGTCAAACTAGATTTGCAATTGCAAATCAAATTCTGACATGTACTTTTGGCGTTAGAAAGTGCGTGTTCTACTATTATATATATATATATATATATATATATATATATATATATATATATATATATATATATATATATATATATATATATATATATATATATATATATATATATATATATATATATATATATATATATATATATATATATATATATATATATATATATTATATATTATTTTGTTTAGATTTGATTTTTTTATTTTGAAATTTCGATTAAAAATAAATTAATATTCGGAGAATAATTGCGTTTTTTCACTACTATAAATAGAAATTCAACCAATGATGTCAGAACCAAGGTTGAGTGGGTGCGAATTATTTTTAAAGAGTATACCATCTCTTTTATCTGGCTGTGCGTCATTCATAGCACAGACTAAGTATATAAGACAATGCTCATAGTTTTGTCGGTAATTAACCCCATGGAGGATAAAAACCTTATTAAACAACGTATTCTCCATTACTTACTCTATGAGTTAACACTGTTAAAGAAACAGTGAACAGCATTTGTTAAGTGTATATGGATGCAGTTAGAGCTCGTACATGTCAAATGTGGTTTAAAAATTTAATAAGGACTTTTGTTACATATCCAACAAAACTCCCTAAGAAAGTTCTTATCATCCATGGGGTTAATTACAGAAATAAATATGAATGACACACAACTTAATAGAAGAGATGGTATACTATTTCTTGAGAATTCCTGCCCATTCGACTTTGGTTCTGACGTTGTTGGTTGAATCCCTATATCATGGTTAAGCTACTACTTTGAGCATATACCTTTAAGTTACGAAGTTACAATATTTTTAATGAATTTTCATGCTTAAAATTAAACTGTAACCAAATGTCAACAAATATTGGTATTGGCAGAACTATTTTATCGATTCGATAATTTTTTCCCTTGAAGTTTGTATTCCGCAATCCACCTGTGTCTCGAAGAAAATCAGTGAAGTAGATGGGTCATTGTTTGGGGAAAAATATAATGAGGACAGATAGGTTAGGTTTTGTTTGGTTAGGTTATGTCAAGCTAGGTTTAGCAAAGGTTAGTTCTGGTTAAGTTAGGCTAAATATATTAAAGTCAATTTTAGTTGAGGATACCCCTTCGTAATTTCCCATCAAGAGCGGCAGTATAACAACCGTAGACGCAAAAGAGGAACCATATTTGAAATGAGTGGAGAAATGGAGAGTCATCAACATAATGACTGGAGTTAGAAGTGTTGCTGAGAAGATAGTTAATAAAAAATAAGAGTAAAGTTGGAGAAAGAATAGAACCTTGAGGAGCACCATATAAACAAGAAATAAGGAAGAGGTCGCTTCATCGACAAATGCTGATATTGAAAAATCTGAGAGAATCTATCTAAAGAGAAGGAATAAACTCAAAGGAAGGTAGTTTAGAGAGTAGTGACGCTTGCCATAAACTGTCAAAAGCGACATATCACAAAATTTCGAAGACCATAAATCAGTGAGATAGGAGATTATGTTATTAGTAGATATCGAGCGTCAAAAGTGATACTGATGATCTAACAAAAGTGAATAAGATTCCAGGTTATCCAGAAAATTAAAGTTGAGAAGAGTTTCAAAGATTTTACATCTAACACAAGTAAGAATTATTGGACTATAGTTAGAATGATTAGGACTGTTACCTTCCTTTGGGATCGACTGAACATATGCGTGCTTTCAGCACAGAGGGAAAGTATTAGTATTAAGGCGAAGAGTAGAGTTGAACGGTCAGTTGCTTAGATGCACACTTCTTCAAAACAAGAATAGGAATGCCATCCATTATTAATAACCTAGTTTTTAAAGAATAACTAAATCATACCTCTAGCATTGTTCAATTCCAACCTTATGGTTAAAGTAAAGAGATAAAGAAACTACGATTAGTTCAAGTAATGGTTCACTCCTTCACTTAAAATATTTGGTAGCAATCACATAGCTGCCTATAACGTAGGAGTAAAAGCCTGAAATAGGCGAACTTCAAACAACAAAAAGGTTTCGAGTTGAAGTAGTTATGATTTGGAATTTTTGTCGTTAATGAATCCAAACATGGAGTCAGAATCCTCTCAACAACTAACAACTTATTCTGGTGGGGATTTCGAACCTGAGCTATATCTACAGCATCCGCACTAGATAATTGGTGACCCTGGTTTCGAACACCACCTTCTATCGAAAATGACCTCAAGCTTTGAACTCCTTCTACCAACGACTTCTAAAACTGAACCCGAAAAAGAAATAGTTTCCATTTATAACTACCAATTAAAAATCAAATTAAGAAAGTTATAACTCTTCATTTTTTCCTTCAAAATGTAGCTCAACTAAAACTAATAACGATCAGCAGTTTTACACTGGATGCTTTATGGTCAACTTGTCCCTATGATTTCAACTGAAAAGAAGCTATCAGAAACACAACCAACCTATTCCGCAGTCAAAAGAGAATTTTTCGCAAGTGAATCTTACTACAAATCATCATAAACGCTCATTTCTACAAACAAAGAATAATCGTCAGCCAATAAGTCGCATCAACAAAAGGAAGACAACATCGCAACAGACTCTTTGTCCAGCATATTTTTCGGTAACAGTAAATGTACCTAACGTTCCTATCTTTGATGCACCTAATATTCCTACTACGACGACTCCCCCAGGGGTTTCTATTATCAAGAGTATGCTTCCAAGAAATTGTTCACTCCGTGTCTTGGCGGGGAAAAAGTGCATATAGTGCTCAAATTATATAAATAAATAAATAAATAAATAAATAAATAAATAAAAATACAGTGTTGCGATTGCAATGAAATAATGTGAATATAAAATAGTTGCCTTTAATTTTTATAAAAGAAAATTTATCTTTAATTGTATCTCTATTTTAATGTCTATTTTCTTGTAATAATAATGTTTATTTAAGTTTTGTCCTAAAATGTTTATTTTCGACCACTTCGAAATGCAACAGTCTTTGTATATGTAATGAAATGTAATTTTCAAAGAATAACCAAATCATACCTTTAACGTTGTTTCATTCCAACCTTATGTTGAAGTAAAGAGATAAAGAAACTAAGAATGGTTCAGGGTAGGGTTCACTCCTTCACTTAAAAACTTTGGTAGTGATCACATAGCTACTCTATAACGTAGAGGTAAAAGCCTGAAATAGGCGAGCTTCAAAAAACAAAAAGGCTTCGAGCTGAAGTAGTTATTATTTGGGATTCCTGTCGTTGTCAATGAAGCCAGATATGGAATCTGAATCCTCTAAACAACTAACAACATAATGTTGTGGGACAACGAACTAGCATTCCCCATATATATATATATATATATATATATATATATATATATATATATATATATATATATATATATTATATATATATATATATATATATATATATATATATATATATATATATATATATATATATATATATATATATATATATATATATATATATATATATATATATATATATATATATATATATATATTATATATATATATATATATATATATATATATATATATATATATATATATATATATATTATATATATATATATA
>SEYY01022388.1:30000-31568 GCA_009176605.1 Armadillidium nasatum
ATATATATATATATATATATATATATATATATATATAATATATATATATATATATATTATATATATTATATATTTATATTTTGTCTCCTCTGGAAACCAAAGGCCAGAGGCACATTAATTTCCGCCAGAGTTGGAAAAAAACGGAATCGTTGTATATTAAAGGCCGAGATATTCCTATACAAGGCTTTTGAAGGTGTGCAAGTAAAAGAAAGTTGTGGAAAATGGACATAGGGAATTTATTTCAGACTTTACTACAATGCGATAATTGACCTTAGTTGCAAAAATGTAACAACAAATTTTTGCTGTTATTCTCTTATAAGAAAATAAACCGGTGAAGCGACATTCTTATGTCTAACATGTCTTTTCTCTACTGAAAATTTTACAGTGACTTTTTTGCCACTTGTCCCAACGATTCGTTAGGACAATTTTCATATTGTAGTAGAGTACAAGTAAGATTGAGTATAGCTGTTAAGTTTGGGTTCAAAGAGTTGGACAGAGAAAGGATGAGACTGTGTTGAAAGGTGTGTCGAACGAATATTTATCATTAAGGGTGTTATGTGATGAGAGAGTTCAGAAGAGCAGTGTGTCTTGTAATTAAAATAGTATAGAGATAGTGACGAAACAGTTTGGCTGTCAGAAACAGACTGCAGTGAAGAGTGAAAGATCGTATGAGGCGAAAAAATCCAAGACTCTATCATTTTAAAGAGAACTGTGTGTGTGTGTGTGTGTGTGTGTGTGTGTGTGTGTGTGTGTGGAACCACTTTAGATTAGTGAGTCGTACTTTATAAACGGGAGAACATATATAAGTTGATAGGTGATGAAATAATAAGGAGAAAATCATTAATAAAAAGTAGGAAAAGAGTTTGGGATATGACAGATTCATGACTGAAAAATAATACTATTGATTGATTTAAAGAAAGAACACGCCCGACTACAACAGCTTCTATAGAACGACCTGAAAGGAATTCATAGAGAAGGCCACCGAGAGAAGGATAGATTTCGAAAGAGGAAAGTTTGGAAATCCAAGTTTTCTGTCAGGCTCTATCGGATGCTTTGATATGTTCAGCTCTACAGCGAAAGATTGATTGAGAGTTCAAAAATCAGAGAGATAGGAAAGAATATCATCAGTAGAGTACTCTCTACAAAACTCATACTGGTCAACAAATATAAGATTAAAAGTACTAATATGTTTTCCTACCTTCCTCTTAAGGATAAATTTGAAAACTTTATAAGGAAAGGAGGATAAGGAAATAAGACAATATTTAGAAAGTTGAGTGTGGTCCACCTTTTTTCGGCACAGGCTGAATGAGTGCACTTTTATACCAATATATATATATATATATATATATATATATATATATATATATATATATATATATATATATATATATATATATAATATATATATATATATATATATATATATATATATATATATATATATATATATATATTATATATATATATATATATATATATATATATATATAATATATATATATATATATATATATATATATATATATATATATATATATATATATATATATATATATATATATATATAT
>SEYY01022389.1:5000-25000 GCA_009176605.1 Armadillidium nasatum
TTATTATTATTATATTATTATTATTATTGTCGTTGTTTTTATAATTATTGCAATTATTATTATTATTATTATTATTATTATTATTATTATTATTATTATTATTATTATTATTATTATTATTATTATTATTATTATTATTATTATTATTATTATTATTATTTATTATTATTATTATTATTATTATTATTATTATTATTATTATTATTATTATTATTATTATTATTATTATTATTATTATTATTATTATTATTATTATTATTATTATTATTATTATTATTATTATTATAATTATCATTATTATTATTATTATTATTCCAAAGAGAAGACCACCAGTAATTCGAAATTTTGATTTTAATTTTGCATATTTTAAGACTTCAGTTTATCAGTATGATGTTACTGTATATATTCATTTGATTAAATTAAATTTTTTACTTTTAATTCTTTTTAATAGATCGACAAAGTGCTAATTTTTTTTTTTTTTTTTTTTTTTTTTTTTTTTTTTTTTTTTTTTTTTTTTTTTTTTTAATTCAGAGGATGATGTAGATTTAAAAGCGAAAAGAAATAAAATAAAAAAAATTAGGAGAAAAGAATAATCTTCCTTCAGCAAAAATTTTACATTGTTGCATTTACAGCTTCAAAATAGTTTAAAACGACGCCTTTTTGTAAAAATATTTCAAAAAAAGCAAATACTTCAGTCGTGTGTGTAAAATAGAATAAGGAAAACCATGCAAATAAAGTTATAAAAGATAAATATTCAAAGCATGAAAAATCAGACTTAAATATCGTCATTATTACATATTGAAAATAAACATTTTATTTTATTGAATGTTTCAAATAGTAATTACTTAATAATGACATTTTTACATATTACAATCTCAATATAAAACTTTAAATCAACTATGATTTAATTTTTAAGGAAGTATGTTTAATAAACAGAAATATGTTATTAAATAAAATTCCTTAAAACATGACATTGCCTTCCTCTATTTTAAAAGTATAACTTTTGCATTCCTAACTGCATCAAATTTAGAATTTCTAAAGTATTTTTGAAATTAAATCTGTAACTTATTAAATTTATGATAATATTAACATTATAATTGTTGTAATCCTCTGGTGAAGTTTTATGCTGATAAGTTGTTGTGCGAAGCTATTGTCCGCTGAACTTATGCCTGAATGCCTCGTGGTGATGCTATGTCCAATGTGCAGATAAAACGTTAGTGAGATATACCATTCGTAGGAGTTATGCTCCCCACCTTAGGTCGTTTAGGTGGGTGATGGACTTGTCCCTGTTTATTGATGATATACATACATATTGCTACTCCTAACCATGAAGAGCATCTAAAGGCCTTAGAAATGGTATATAACCAGCTAAATGCTTTTAATTTAAAACAGTGCTGATAACGGGCAAATTGGACAGTCAGATGTTACCATTTTTTTTACACTTTACTACCGCTTACGGTCACAACCCTATCCAAGGAGGGGGTGTTAAGACAATAAAATCATAAAAACTCCTACAAGTCTAATCCAGGAATATATATTTAGAATCATTTAACGAAAATTTTATAGTAAAACAAAGGGAAGTTGAATTGACATTGTTTCAAAAGACAAAATAATTATTAGAATTTATATTTTAAATTCCTTATTTAATAATAAAATTATTATTCAATAGATAAAATGAACTAAAAAAAAATAGCTTCATCTGTATAGGAAACTAATGACTTTTTTTTTTTTACCTTTGAAGTTAATTTGAAGCTCGAATGTTTTTTAAGTCTTCAAATAGCATAGAAGGGTTTAGGATATCCATTGTGATATTTGCAGCGCTTCTTTTAATTTAATCTGTTAATTGATTTATATTTTCATAAAAGATTAATTTTTAAAATAAAATAAAGGATATTTTCTTTGAACATTTTTATTATTTTAAATTTGTTTTATATATATATATTTTTTTTTTTTTTTTTTTTTTTTTTTTTTTTTATTTTTATTTTATAATATATATATATATATATATATATATATATATATATATATATATATATATATATATATATATATATATATATATATATATATATATATATATATATATATATATATATATATATATATATATATATATATATATATATATATATATATATATATATATATATATATATATATATATATATATATATATATATATATATATATATATATATATATAATATATATATATATATATATATATATATATATATATATATATATATATATATATATATATATATATATATATATATATATATATATATATATATATATATATATATATATATATATATATATATATATATATATATATATATATATATATATATATATATATATATATATATATATATATATATACTTTTAGATAGCCACCTCCATGAAAAGGGCTCTGCCAGTGAGTGGTAGTAATAAAAAAAAATTTAAAAAAAATTATATATATATATATATATATATATATATATATATATATATATATATATATATATATATATATATATATATATATATATATATATATATATATATATATATATATACTGAAACACTTGATAATTATGATTCGCAAATCATCATACCCGCTCCGCTGTGCACTTTACCGAACCAAGACAAATCATAGCATCACGCACCTCACGGTACTAACATATACTGTACATATATATATATATATATATATATATATATATATATATATATATATATATATATATATATATATATATATATATATATATATATATATATATATATATATATATATATATATATATATATATTATATATATATATATATATATATATATATATATATATATATATATATATATATATATATATATATATATATATATTATATATATATATATATATATATATATATATATATATATATATATATATATATATATATATATATATATATATATATATATATATATATATATATATATATATATATATATATATATATATATATATAGTATAATCCAACCGGTGAACTCGCCTACAATTTTTCTATCCAGAACAACCTTGAGCAGTTGGTGCAACTCCGTACCCGTATCCCTGACCGTCTTGGTGATGAACCCAACATACTTGATCTTTTCTTTACCTCTTTATACTGTTAAACTCTTTCCTGCTCTGGTCTCATCCGATCACCTTCTTATCTCCGTATCTTGTTCTGTCTCTTCAAGTCTCCCGCAAGAACGGCAACTGCCTTTGGCGAGGAGACGTTTGTGGCACTTCGGTTCTGCTAACTAGTCTGACTTACGGTTGTACTTCTCTGATTTCCTGCTTTTCTTCCTCTTGACCTTTCTGGCATTTTGCAAAAAATGTTAACTCTAACTTTGCTTCTTCCTCTTCCCCTCCTCTAGTCTCTTCTGATGGCACAACTGCCATTTTACCTTCTACTAAAGCTGAACTCTTCGCTCAAACTTTTGCCTCTAACTCTACCTTAGACGATTACTGAGCTATTCCTAATCCTTCAACCCCCTCCAATTTATTTGTGCCTAACATTGGAATTTTTTCTTAAGATGTCATTTCTTCTTTCTCTCTCTGAGCTTAACACTGAGAAAGAGTATGGTCCTAATGGTATTCCTCCTGCGGTTCTCAAAACTTGTGCAGACAATGCACCCCTTGTGCTACAAGGACGCCGTAAAGGTGGAGGTATGCGAGTGGACAGTTCCCTCGAGCATTTGTCGCTGTAGTACCTAAAGAAAAGAGAAAGGGCACGAAAGTCACGTCTCGTAGATAAAGGGTCTAGTGAATTTGTAAGAGTAGAACAGTTTATAAGTCTTATAGCCTTTGACTCAACACTATCCAAAAGACGGGTGAGACCTGAGCCACCTCAAATATGAAAAGAGTACTCCATACAAGTGCGGATGAGGCCCTTGTATAATTAGAGTAACTGCGAAGAAGAAAAAAATTCTCGCTGTCTAAACAGAACTCCCACCTCCTTTGAGGCCGCCATAGTCTTTTTTAGAACATGAGATAGGAAATTAAAATAATAATAATAATAATAATAATAATAATAATAATAATAATAATAAAAAGACGGGTGAAACCTGAGCCTCAACAGACATGAGAGCAGTACTCCACGCAAGAGCGGATGAGGCCCTTGTATAATTGAAGTGAATGTGAAGAAGGGAAAAATTCTCGCATTCGAAACAAAACTCCTAGCTTCTTTGAGGCCCCACTGGCAACTATTGTGATGTAAGGTTTCCAAGACATTTTTTCGTTTATGTTAAGGTCAAGAATATTTATATTGTCAAGAGGAGAGACGGGAGAACCGTCGAAAGAAATAGAAAAGTAAGAAGGTGTCTTTCAGAGGGAGATTTCTAGAAGTTGAGTTTTTAAAGAGTTGAATTTCACAAGGTTGAGACGACCCCACTGGGAAATTCTATCCAGATCTGCAAGAATGGAATCGTAAAAATGAATGCGAGAGGCAACTCTAGATGAAAAGGAAGTAGAAGATTTAAAATGAGTAGAATAATGGAGAGTCGAGTTATCGGCATATGAATGAATTGGGTTAGACGTGCATTAATGAAATTAATTAATGAAAATTAGGAATATCTATATACACTCGTATATATCTATATATACTCGTATATATATATATATATATATATATATATATATATATATATATATATATATATATATATATATATATATATATATATATATATATATATATATATATATATATATATATATATATATATATATATATATATATATATATATATATATATATATATATATATATATATATATATATATATATATATATATATATATATATATATATATATATATATATATATATATATATATATATATACTCGTTAATATATATATTAGTGATGGCATCCGCATCCGTATCCGCATCCGCATTCTCGAAAATCAACATCCGCATCCGCATCCGCATCCGCATCCGCATTTTCGAAAATTCAACATCCGCATCCGCATCCGCATCCACATCCGCACTTTCGGAAATTCAACATCCGCATCCGCATCCGCACTTTCAAAAATTCAACATCCGCATCCGCATCCGCATCCGCATCCGCACTTCTCCAAAATTCGACATCTGCATCCGCATCCGCATCCGCATCCGCAAATTAGAAAATATGACATCCGATCCATCACTAATATATATATATATATATATATATATATATATATATATATATATATATATATATATATATATATATATATATATATATATATATATATATATATATATATATATATATATATATATATATATATATATATATATATATGCGAATAGTAGATCAAGAGTGAGGGTAAAGAGAGAACTATCGGATTGGTTTAGCATAGGAGTGGGATTGAGACAGGGGTTTGTAATATCTCCATGTTATTTAATCTATTGATGAATGGTTTACTTAGAAAAATGGAGAGAGAAGTGAAGAGTATTACCTTGAGAAATATGGAGGGTGAATGTGAAGTGAATGTTTTACTTTTTGCAGATGATGCGGCATGTGTTGGTTGCAGAATCTGGAGAAAAGATGAGAATACTTGTGAGAGAGTTTGAAGGGAAATGTGCAAACACAGATTGAAATTCAATCCAGCGAAGAATAAAGTTATGAGGATTGGAGGTGGGGATGAGGAAATGTGGAGGGAGGAATTGGTTTGTAGAAGTGTGAGAATGGAAACTTGAGGAGGTGAATGAATTCAAATATCTGGTAATGTTGGGTGGAAGGTAAGGGTGGGACGGAAAAAGGAATAAAGAACAGAGTGGTAGAAGGAATGAAAGTATTGGGGGGCCTAAGAAAAATATGGAAGAAAGGAAAAATTTCGAAAGAAATAAAGATAAGAATGTTTGAATGTATGTGTACACCTTCTGTATTGTATGTGTGTGAAACATAGACGATAAGTGCTCGGTCGAGAAAAAGTTTCAATATCTTTGAGATGAAAGATTTGAGAGCGATATATAAATTGAGAAGGATTGATAGGATTAAAAATGAAAGAATGAGAGAGATGTGTGAATGGAAGAAGGGTGTAATTGATTGAGAGGAGGAGGATGTGCTAAAATGGTTTGGACATATGTGAAGAATGAAAGAGAACAGAATGGTTGGCAAGGTACGTAGATCCGATGTAGATAGGGGAAGGGTAGGGGGAGGGGAAGGCCGAAGTGGAGATGTATGGATGGAGTGAGAGTGATTTTGATGGAAGGAATTTGAGTTTAGACGAGGGTAGAAGATTTGTGGAGACAAAGATGGAGGGAGGTGGTGAAAGCGTTGAAAGGTAAGAATAGTTATGTTTGTAAGGGAATTGTGGCGGGCACCACCTCACGAAAGTGGGAAAGGTGATAGTGAAATATATATATATATATATATATATATATATATATATATATATAATATATATATATATATATATATATATATATATATATATATATATATATATATATATATATATATATATATATAACATCCGCATCCGCATCCTCATCAAAATTAACATCCGCATCCGCATCCGCATCCTCATCAAAATTAACATCCGCATCCGCATCCATCCGCATCCGCACTTTCGAAAATTCAAAATCCGCATCCGCATCCGCACCGCACTTTCGAAAATTCAACATCCGCATCCGCATCCGCATCCGCATCCGCACTTTTTCGAAAATTCAACATCCGCATCCGCATCCGCATCCGCATTCCGCATCCGCATCCGCAAATTGGAAAATATGACATCCGATCCATCACTAATATATATATATATATATATATATATATATATATATATATATATATATATATATATATATATATATATATATATATATATATATATATATATATATATATATATATATATATATATATATATATATATAAATATATATATATATATATATATATATATATATATATATATATATATATATATATATATATATATATATATATATATATATATATATATATATATATATATATATATATATATATATATATATATATATAATATATAATGGTTTTAAAGAGTTTAATATTCTTTTAGAGTGCGAGTGAGATTAGTGCTCTTTATTTTATTTATAATATATATATATATATATATATATATATATATATATATATATATATATATATATATATATATATATATTATATATATATATATATATATATATATTATAATATATTTAAAATTTAAAATTTAAAATTTCTTTAAAATCATATCTGAGAGTATGCACTAAAATGTTTTCAAAGACAATTCTTTCCTTAGAAATAATTAAAATTATTGAAAATTAAATTTCTTTAGTTTAGTTTGTAATAAAACAAAATCAACAGAAATTGAAAAGTGTAAAAGTACATCAGGGTTTGAATACAATAATCAAATTTAAAAATAAAAAGACCCGAATCGTTAAAAAATTTGAAATAATTTCTTAACAGATTGAAATTCCTTTTCTTTGGACAAGTTTTGAAAGCAATTATATGCATAGTCAGAAATTCACGTATGCAAAAACGAAAGGAAGAAAAACAAAGCCAACTTGGCAATTTCCCAAATTGGTATTTCTTTTTAACAAAAGAGAGAAAGAAAGAGAGAGAGAAATGCAGACTGGATGCCTTTTCAAACTTTTTGAGTTTCTATTTACTTGGTCTACAGCTATCGAAGGTAAAGCCTACGTCTTCTACAAAGTTATCAAAGTTAAATAAAAATGTTTTGGCAAAGTGAGCTCTTGTGTGAGTTTGTTTTCTAAACAAAGATACGCGGATATAAGCAATAGAAAACAAAATATTTCTCAACGATAACTTTGCTTATTCTATCTAAGTATATTCGTGTTTTCCGATTTCTTTAATTTTAAAAACTTGCCACACGTTTAAAAGCATTGCAGCAAAAGCAGAAATAAATGTTTTCAAAGCCTTAGATGTTTCTTAGGACATAGTCTAGAAAGTTTTCTTTGAAGGCAGAATTAACATCCTCCTGCTGAATATGCATATATATATATATATATATATATATATATATATATATATATATATATATATATATATATATATATATATATATATATATATATATATATATATATATATATATATATATATATATATATATATATATATATATATATATATATATATATATATATATATATATATATATATATATATATATATATATATATATATATATATATATATATATATATATATATATATATATATATATATATATATATATATATATATATATATATATATATATATATATATATATATATATATATATATATATATATATATATATATATATATATATATATATATATATATATATAGAGGATAAAAAGCCAGAGGCTTTGGGGAAAAAATAAAAAATCTGGTTAATAATAGCCGTCATGGCGTTTAAGAGTGTGCAAGTCAAAGGAAGTTGGAGAAACAGATAAAGAGAGAGTGCTCCAGACTTTACCAGTAGAGTACATGTAAAACTGAGCATGGCGGTAAAGTCTGAGGTCAAAGAGTGAACAGAGAAAGAATAAGACTGTTTAGAAATATCTAATGTTCTTCAGCTTCTTTAAATATTATTATATTATTATTATTATCATTATTATTATTATTATTATTATTATTATTATTATTATTATTATTATTATTATTATTATTATTATTATCGTACATGGTAAGACAAAGAAAAAATGGTTAAAAGGAATCCCAGACCCTAGAACCATGCGAAGAACTATTCTCTATGATCCAGCCTTGTCGCCCAATCCAAAGTTGTGTTTTTAAATTTTATATTCTCAATACTAATACTGAATTTTATACTTTAGCCGAAGGTATGTTGATTGAAAAATGTTGCTCAGCCAGACATTTTGAATAATAATTTAATGGAGATTTATTTAATTTTGTTTTTTTTGAAGAAACCGATATTTTAAGTAAAATCATATTTTAAAAGAAATCTGTTATTATTTTTAAGTTTTCGGATAATAATTTTCTTTTCAATACAATTCAAAAGTGTTCTCCATACAATCTCTTCAATTTTTATAATAGATTGCTACGACTTTCCTTCTCTTTTTTTTTCTTATTGTCACCTCTCTTCTCTTCTCTCGTATCCTCTTCTCTTCTCTTCTCTTCTCTTCTCTTCTCTTCTCTTCTCTTCTCTTCTCTTCTCTTCTCTTCTCGTCTCTCCTCTTCCATTTGATGCTTCTTCTATATATATATATATATATATTATATATATATATATATATATATATATATATATATATATATATATATATATATATATATATATATATATATATATATATATATATATATATATATATATATATATATATATGTGTGTGTGGTGTGAATATAAGTAAGTGCAAAAGCATGAAGAATAAATAAGTTTAGAATCCTTTTACCTTTTGGTCAAACAATGTAGTATCTTCTTAGAGTATAGAATTTTGTAATAAATAAGAAGATTGAAAAGTTAAATCACATTTAATCGAGATAAACTCTTTATAAACGTAAGACGTAAATAGGGTGATGAGTTTAAAACTCCTTGAATAAATAAACGATTCTCTCTCTCGCATTTTTTTTATACAATGGAGCTTCCAAATGGTACTTATAGAAATTCTTTGTGAGTCTTTAAAATGGAATTTATGCTTCTTCTTTTATGTAACATAAATTTAGGTTTAACGTATCAAAACTATCGTGTATATATATATATATATATATATATATATATATATATATATATATATATATATATATATATATATATATATATATATATATATATATATATATATATATATATATATATATATATATATATATATATATTTTTATCTAATTACTTATCCTTCTTACTCTTTCCTCCTCTGGGTTCATCCGATCACCTTACCTTGTAATACCTTTATAATTCATCAGCAAGAACGGCCCCAACTTTCGTAGATGAATTGTTTCTGACATATAGGTGACATTAACGGGTCTGATTAGCAGTTGTACTTTTCTGTTTTCCTATTGAATAATTACTTTTTCCTTGGAAGGGGTCCCTCGGAATGTGCAGAGCGCATAACCAAAGTAATTCTCTCTGGTATGGAGGTGTTCTTTCCATATTCTGTAAGTTCTACAAAACCAATCAAAACCTTGGTTTAACCCTGCATGTTCTCCATTCAGGGACTACTCTCATTTTCAAACTCCAGAAACTCATGCAACTTATTTTTTATTCCGGAATCATGAAAAATATACTCTACGTAACACCAAAATCTTATTCCTCCTTTAAAAAACAATAATCTTTCTGGTTCTTCTTCATCATGCCCTTTCTGGCATTTTGAAAAAAAATGTAAACTTTAATAACTTTGCTTCTTCCTCTTTCGCTCTTTAATATTTTCTGATTGTATAACTGCCGTTTTGCCTTCCTCTAAAGCAAAAATCTTCACTCAACTTATGCATCTAATTCAACCATAGACAATTCAGGAGCTGTTCCAACCCCTACAAATTCCTCCACCTCATTTATGCCAAAATTGTAATTTCTTCTTCTCTATCTGAGCTTAAAAATAAGAAGGATTACTTTCCTGATAGCACTTCTCCTGCTGTTCTCAAAATTTGTGGTTAGAGCTTGCACCCTACCTTAGTAAACTATTTCGTATACGTCTTTCTACTTCAATATTCCCCTCTTACTGGAAACGTTCGCTCATTTAGAATGTGCCATAGAAAAAGGATTTTTCTCAACCATCTAATTATCATCACATTTCTTTAACTTCCGTTCTTTCTAAAGTTTTCGAATCTATCCTTAGCAGGAAGATTTGAAAACATCTCAATACTTATGATCTTTTCTCTGATCGCAAGTTAGGCTTTCGAATAAAAGGTCTTACTACATCTCAGCTCTTATCCACTTATAAAGATATTATATTTTCGTCTATAAAGAATACTTCACAAGAAGATACTCTTTTACATGATCCTGCTCTCTTTGATCGTCTATTACAACTTCTTCTTTCATATAGTGATGTCATCGCTCTCGAAGATGATGAGGTCCCATTTGCCCTTTACAAAAATTCTCCATTCAATTCAAACCAGAAACCCCTAAAGTACTATATCGCCCACAATACCGCCTTCCTCACAAATATCTAACACACATAGACGAGTGGGTCACCACCTCTCCTTCAAAAAGGTTACATAAGAACCAATCTCCTCTCCACACAGTTCACCCTCTTAGTCATTCCCAAAAAGAATTCCACACGCCCCAGAATTGTGGCAGATTATAGACATATCAACTCTCACACAGTTTTAGATCGCTATCCTCTACCATGCATCACAGATCTTCCTCAATACATTAGGAAAGAGTTCCCTCTTTACCTCAGTAGATCTTCTCGATGCTTATCACGCCCTCGAAATTGAGGAAGCACACAACCCTACCTGGCATTTCGAACTCCAAGAGGTCAGTACTGCCCCACTAGACTAAACTTTGGTCTCTCAAATGCTCCTCCGTTTTTGCACGAACAATGGAACTCGCCCTCTCCCATCTCTTAGGAACTGCTTGTAGAGTTTTCCTTGATGACGTTTTAATAGTTGGTCACTCTATACACTCTCACTTCGAAAACATCACCAAAGTATTTGAAGCTTTTCGGAGAAACAATCTCCGCATCAAACTCTCCAAATGTCATTTTCTTAGAACAAGTGTCCTTTTTCTAGGCTTTCGCATTTCAAACAAGGGTATCAGCCCCGACCCAGCCAAATTACAAACATTACAATCTTTTAACCCCCCTACAAACATTGCCGAAACCCGCTCACTCATGGGTTTTCTAAACTATTTTAACCACTTAATCAAAGATTTCGCTATTATTGCTAAACCAATCACTTCACTACTGCGTAAGAATGCACAATTTGTTTGGAACCCTGAACAACAATTAGCCTTCAACACTCTTAAGCAAGCTTTACTTCTACACCCACAACTAGCTTTTCCTGATTACGATAAACCATTTTTCGTCAACACTGACGCTTCTCATAAAGGATTAGGTGCTGTCCTATATCAACTCAATGACACAGGAAAAGAAATTCCCTCTCTCTTTTGTTAGTCGTTCCCTCTCTAAAGCAGAAACTAATTATAGCACATTAGAGCAAGAGGCTCTAGGAATAATCTTTGCTCTATCTAAATTTCGTCACACCATTCTTGGATATCCTCTCACCATCATAACTGACAATCAACCTTTAACACACTTATTCCGCCACGAGCAACTTGCAGGCAGATTAGAACGCTGGAAACCATTAGAAAATTTTGCTACACAACAAGCAATTTGCCCTCGCTTAGGACCTCTTTACAAACGCGTCAAACTTTCACAATCCTCATCAACTCCATCCACCCCTCCCTCATTCCTCACATATTATAATACAAGAAGTCCTATTCTATAAAACTCCCACTGGTCGTCATTTACTTGAAGTACCTGACTCTATGATCCACTCAGTCATCGATCACAATCATTCTACTCTAGCTTCAGGACATTGCGGTACTGATAGAACCAAGCAAAGATTACAAGAACGATACACCTTTCCCCAAATTACACACTCTCATTAAGCAATTCTGCGCCAACTGCGATTCTTGCAACAGAGTAAAAGGAGCCATCCCTAAACTCGCTCCCATTAAAGAATACCCATTAGCCCTGGAACCCTTCTCAAAAGTTCACTGTGATATTTTAGGACTCCTCACCACTTTGCCACATTACACAATTTAAATACATTCTCATTTTTAAAGACCAACTTACAAGATACGTAGAATTAGTTCCACTTAAACAACACACTTCTAAAGACATTGCACAAGCTCTCCTCGAACGAGTAATTACTAGACACAGCACACCTGAAGTCCTGTTGTCAGACTTATCTCCAGAATTCAGATCCCAATTCTTTAAAGATATATGTTCTCAATGGAGAATAAAAGCACTTAACATTGTTGTCAGACACCCACAAAGCAACTCCCTGGTAGAGCGCGAAAATTTGAAAGTAGCAAATATTTACCCTTCGCTCAAATTTCTATAAACACCACCTTCAACTCTTCCATTGCCACAACCCCACATTTCCTCTTACATCATTATAATAAAAGACTACCTTGGCATTTACCAAATTACAAATCACCTTTCACCAACACAGACTCCACCAACCCTCCTTCCACCAACGACTACATTGATGAATTAGCTGAAAGAGCAACTGCAATCAGAGATATAGCTCGTCAACACCTGTTAGACTCCACACAAAAACAAATAGCTACACAACACAAACAAGCTCTAATAAAAGACATACACATTGGTAACTATGTTTATATACTAGACACTAAGAAACCTCATCAATCCCAAAAGTTATTCCCAAAACGTCACAAACTCTTATCCAATGCCTAAACACCTAAAAAGAATTTATCTTATACACAGACAACGGTAAATAGCTCCCAATCCTCCTCCCACCATACTTCCACAACCATCTCTAAATCAACCTCCAACCCATCTTCACACCTTTTCGCGAATCATTCGTCTACAAAGACCTATCCTACTCTCAAATCCCTTCTCATCTCGCTCTACTCCACACACACTTTCCACTCGACAAAAGCTACCTTCTCATACCCCACAACTCAACACAATTACTCCTCCATAACTACCTCCCCTACTCACACTTACACTTTACATTCTAAAACTTTCCCTCGTACAACCCATTTCCACCCACTCTTCCACAACCGACACTTCATTCTGACTTATCTAACCCTTCATTTACCTTAGATATTTTCCCATCACCACCTTCTAAAAAAATCACATCCCACTCTATTCGTCCTCCCTAAAAAAATTTCCATAAAGATATTTCTCCAGTTACTCATGATCTATCTCTTCCCATTGATCCCTCTCTCCCATTGATCCCAGTTACAAACCACTAATCTCTAACCAATACTCCCTCAATCCTTTCCCATAACATTGCGCAGTTAAACAAAACAGCACCAACTCCAACACCAACCACAAGGACTACAGATAAACCCTCTCTCTCATTCCACTACATCTTCCTCACAAACACAACCCACTCCTTCAGAAACAGTCATATTATGTAACTTATCTTGGGTTTTACCACCTAAACAATTCATGCCTCCAGGTTCTTGTCAACTCCAATTTCCTCCACCCAGGCCACCTGCTAGACCCCCATCTCCATCTTCTACACAACTTCTTCCTTTACCACCAAAAACTCAATCTCCCCAACCACCACCACACCCTCCTTCTACTTCTCATCATAAAAATTTCCTCACGGGGAGGGAACACTTAATATAACAGTATGAAAAACAAATATAAATAAATGCCAAACAAATCGTCCTAACCAATTCTTGAATACACTTGATTTATGCTTCACCACTACTCCTTCTAGTTATAAATACACCATTTTCCCTCCTATTGGTAACTCCGACCATAAACTTATAGCTCTTAGTTATAATGCTTTCTCTCCAACAGCTCCACCATGCCCTAAACGTACTTTCTGGCACTTTAATCGGGCTAATTGGGGGGCAATGCGCCGCTTCTTTGCTAACTATCATTGGAGTGAATCTTGCTTTGTCTCGGGGGACGCTTCTGTCTCTGCTGAAAAGGTAGGGGCAGTAATCCTTGAAGCGATGGGCAGATTCATTCCATCTTCAACTAAATCTTTTTCTCCTCAAAATCCATGGTTCGATGGCAATTGTTCTCTTGCCCTCCGGGAGAGAGACAATGCTTATCGTGAATGGAAAAACTCTCCTTCTCCTATCACTCTTGCTAATTTTCATTCAGCCCGGAATCGATGCAGGGATGTTCTTCGACGGACTAAGCGTACTTTCATTAAAAAGGAAGTGCGCTGACCTCCATGGCTCTCCTACTGATAAAAATTTCTGGCCTCTTGTCAAAAATATCTCTAACAACTTCTGTAAATCTGCCTTTCCTCCTCTTATTCGCTCTGATGGTTCTGTAGCTAATACTCCTTCTGAAAAGGCTAATCTCTTCGGCCTCCTTTTTTCATCTAATTCCACCCTGCTCGATTCTGGCATCCCTCCTCCTACTCCTTCTCCTCTCAGGTGTCCCATGCCTCTACCTATAATTACTCATGATCGTGTGCATGGGATCCTGAAATCTATGAACGTCAGGAAGGCCAGTGGCCCGGATGGCATTCCCCCTCGTGTTCTGAGGGAGTGTGCTTCCGAGTTGGCCCCTGTCCTCGTTCAGCTCTACTCTCTATGCCTTAATACTAATACTTTTCCTCTATGCTGGAAGCGTGCGTTGGTTCAGCCGATCCCGAAAAAAGGTAGCCGTTCTGACCCTTCTAACTATCGACCTATAGCTCTTACTTGTGTTCTATCTTAAAATTTTTGAAACTCTCATTTCCTGGATCATTTGGAGTCTCATTCTCTTCTCTCTGATCACCAGTATGGCTTTCGTCGCTCGAGGTCAACTGGTGACATACTTTCCTATCTTACTGATCTATGGTCTTCTGCCCTTAGGGACTTCGGGGAGTCTTGTGTGGTGGCGCTTGACATATCCAAGGCTTTTGACCGGGTATGGCATGCGTCACTGCTCTCTAAGCTCCCTTCCTTTGGGTTTCCTCCTTCCCTTTGCTTACTCTTGTCTAGTTTTCTCTCAGATCGTTCCATTTCGGCAGTTGTAGATGGAGCGACCTCTTCCTCCTTTTCTGTCAACTGTGGTGTTCCTCAGGGTTCTGTTTTATCTCCAACCTTATTCTTACTTTTCATTAACGATCTTCTCCACTGCACTTCTAACTCTGTTCACTCTTATGCTGATGATTCAACTCTACATTCTTCTACTCATTTCAAATCTGCTCCCTCTTTTGCTTCTTGCTTCTCGTCTTCAACTTTCCGATTCTATTCTTGCCGATCTGGATGGAATTTCCCGGTGGGGACATAGCAACCTTGTGAAATTCAACTCTTTAAAAACTCAACTTCTTTACATCTCCCTCTCAAAAACACCTCCTAACTTTCCTATCCTCTTCGATGGCTCTCCCGTCTCACCTGTAAATAACATTAACATTCTTGGTCTAAACATAAACAACAAACTGTCTTGGAAACCACATATCACAATGGTTGCTAAAGCTGCCTCTAAGAAGCTGGGAGTTCTGTTCAGGTTGCGAGAGTTTTTTTCTTCTGAGCAGTTACTCCAGATATATAAGGGTCTTATTCGCCCTTGTATGGAGTACTGTTCTCACATTTGGGGGGGCTCTGGCTCCTCCTCTCTTCTGGATAGGGTTGAGTCAAAAGCTATGAGATTAATAAACTGTCCCCTACTTTCAAACTCTCTTGACCCTCTGTCTCTGCGACGTGACGTTGGCGCGCTATCTCTTTTCTACAGGTACTACAATGGCAGGTGCTCGAGGGAATTGGCCTCTCGCATTCCTCCACCGTTGCGTCGTCCTCGTTGCACGAGGGGTGCCCTGCTTTCACACCAATTTTGTGTGGACGTAGGGAATCCCAGGCTAGCCCGTTGTGGTACCTCCTTCTTTCCAGCCACCTCTATTCTGTGGAATTCTCTACCATCTTCCATTTTTCCAACTGTATTTAATCTTCCACTCTTCAAGTCTTCCGTCTGCGCCCACCTGAGGGCTGTGCGTTAGGTGTGTGTGCTTGTGTGAGTTTGTCCTTGTGTGTGTGCCCCCTCCTTGAAAAGGGCTCTCTCTGCCCGTGAGTGGTGGCGTTTTGTAAAAAAAAAAATAAAAAAAAAAAAATAATCACATTTTTTTTATATTACTACTTGCCAAATTTTCGCCTCAAGCTTGTCCCGTGGCACAGCTTTCTTTTTTGATTAATTTTAGCAACATTCGAGGTTTTTTTTCAAATTTTCCCTTTATCGAACACAATATTTCGTCTTCTAAACAATCTTTTCTTTTTAACCGAAATTTAGGTGCTTGGGTGCGCTGACAGTAAACCTTATTCCGTCATCTCCTACTTTATCTATCCTCAATTTTCAGCGAAAGGCGGATGTTACGGATATGAGCGCAACGATGTTATTTGTTTTCGTGTCTCCTATTTGGAGTCTTCTGAGCTCAACTTTATGGCTTAAACTCTCGTGAAATTCTATTACTAAATTTATTTGCTATGCCTATTTATCTCCTAATTCTACTATATATATAAAAAATTTTGGCTTTTCAAACCAAAGTAGAGCATATTCTTCCTTCTTCTCCTTTATCCTAAGTCATCATTTTAGGTGATTTCAATGTTCTCCACCGTAAATAGTTTTCATCTTTCCTCATGTTTCTGCTTTTGAACTCACTTACCAATTTTCAATCCATAACAACTTTGATTAGTTGTGGCATCTCCCTACCCGTATCTCTGATCGCCTTCGAGTTGAACCCATCATAGTTCATATTTTCCAAACTCCTTATACTTCTCCTTACAATGTTAAACGTTTTCCTCCTCGGATTCATCCGATGACCATCTCCTCTCTGTAACTTGTTCTGTCTCTTCAAGTCTTCCGCAAGGAAGGCCGCGGCCTCCTGTGAAGAGTCCTTTATGGTATTTTGGTGGTTCTATTTGGTCTGACTTGAAGTTGTACTTCTCTGATTTCTCATGTATTGATTACTGCTTCTCTTATTGGGGTTCCAAGGAGTGTATTGAGCACATAACCGAGGTGCTTCACTCATGCATGGAGGCTTACATTCAATATTCTTTCCCTTCTACTAAATCTAAAAAACCTTTGTTTCACTCTACTTGTTCTCGTGCTATCCGTCGCAGGGATGCTACCTTCAGGAATTACCGTCGTTTTCAAACTCCAGAAACTCATTCAACTTATATTTCATCCCGGAATCGTGCAAAATCTATTCTTTTTGACACCAAAAACTCTTTTCTCCGTCGAAAATGCAAAAACCCATCTGATTCTTCTTCATCTCGCTCTTTCTGGCATTTTGCAAGAATTGTCAACTCCAACTTTCCTTCTTCTCTTTCCACACTCAAGTTCCTTCTACGAGATAATTGCCGTTTTACTTTCTACTAAAGTTGAACTCTTCGTTCAAACTTTTGCATCTAACTCTACCTTAGACGATTCCGGAACTATTTCTCCTCCTTCTACCCCCTCCAACTCATTTATGCCTAATATAGTAATTTCTTCTAAAAATGTCATTCCTGTTCTCTCCGAGCTTAACACTAAGAAGGTACATAGACCTGATGGTATTCCACCTGCACTTCCCAAAACTTGTAATTCTGAGCTTGCATCCTGCTTTTGTAAACTATTTCTTCTCTGTTTTTCGATCATTTAACCTGTGCCGAAAAAGGACACCCCCTTCAATCATCTAACTATCATCTATTTCTTACTGTATATATATATATATATATATATATATATATATATATATATATATATATATATATATATATATATATATATATATATATATATATATATATATATATATATATATATATATATATATATATATATATATATATATATATATATATATATATATATATATATATATATATATATATATATATATATATATATATATATATATATATATATATATATATATATATATATATATATATATATATATATATATATATATACTTTCGTACTTTTTAAATTTTTTGAATCTATCCTTAACAGCAAGATTTGGAAACACCTCAATTCCTTTAATCTTATCTTTGATCGCCAATACGGTTTTCGTAAAGAAAGTTCTTAATTTTTTTTCACGCCACACCAGTTGCTTTTTTTTTAAATAGGAGGGTTGTTTCACACATACAGCTCTTCTCGAAAAGGTGGATTAAAGGGCATTTCTTCTTATAAACAATTTCCTTCTTACTAACTCTCTCCAATCTCTTTCTACTCTTCGAATTATTGCGTCGCTCTCTTTATAATATCGCTATTACAACGTACATTGCTTTTCTGAACTATCCCGTCTTAAACCTCCTACGTTGAGAAGAGATCGTGAGACTCGTTTTTCTCTGTCTAACTCCGACTTCAGATTGAACTGCTATATTCAATCTTACATTTACTCTACTGGTAAAGCCTGAGACATACTCCCTTCATCTGTTTTCCCAACTTCCTTTAAACTCCGGTTGATATTGGTACGCATCTGATTTTTTTATTTATATATATATATATATATATATATATATATATATATATATATATATATATATATATATATATATATATATATATATATATATATATATATATATATATATATATATATATATATAGATAAGCCTTTGCATTTTCCTTGACGATTCTTTCCTCCAATAAAGCGGAATTGTTTTTATTTTTTAACAGATCCTTTTCGCGAGGGATGAAAGTTTGAACTTTTTCCTTATTACTCGTGAGGAAAGTAGGAAATCTGTGAAACAAAGTAAGGTTAACGTTTTTCCTTAACTATTATTATTATTATCATTATTATTATTATTATTGTCGTTGTTTTTATAATTATTATTATTATTATTATTATTATTATTATTATTATTATTATTATTATTATTATTATTATTATTGTCGTTTTTTAATTATTAATTATTATTATTATTATTATTATTATTATTATTATTTTATTATTATTATTATTATAATTATTATTATTATTATTATTATTATTATTATTATTATTATTATTATTATTCCAAAGAGAAGATCACCAGTAATTCGAAATTTTGATTTTAAATTTTGCATATTTTAAGACTTCAGTTTATCAGTATGATGTTACTGTATAAATTCATTTGATTAAATTAAATTTTTTATTTTTTATTCTTTTTCGACAAAGATTACAAGTGCTAAATTTTTTTTTTTTTTTTTTTTTTTTTTTTTTTTTTTTTTAAAGGATGATGTAGATTTAAAAGCGAAAAGAAATCAAAAAAAAAAAAAAAAAAAAAAAAAATTAGGTGAAAAGAATAATCTTCCTGCAGCAAAAATTTTACATTGTTGCATTTAGAGCTTCAAAATAGTTTAAAAACGACGACTTTTTGTTAAAAATATTTCAAAACGCAAATACTTCAGTCGTGCGTGTAAAATAGAATAAGGA
>SEYY01022390.1:0-45000 GCA_009176605.1 Armadillidium nasatum
ATCAGAGAGAAGGCACAGAGAGAAGAATAGATTCCGAAAGGGAAGTTTGGAAATCAAAGCTGTGCACCTTATCGAAAGCTTTCGATATGTCCAGCGCGACAGCAAAAGATTCACCGAAATGCCGAAGAGCGGAGGACCAAGAGCAGTCAGAGAGAAGAAAGAAGATCACCAGTAGATTCTTTCGAAGCCATACTGGCTCTGAGATAAGATTAGAAGAATTGAGATGTTTCCAAATCTTCCTGTTAAGGATAGATTCGAAAACTTTAGAAAGAACGGAGGTTAAAGAAATAGGACGATAGTTAGAGGGTTGAGAGGGGTCCCCCTTCTTCGGCACAGGCTGAATGAGTGCACGTTTCCAGCAAGTAGGGAAGGTTGAAGTAGAAAGACATAGACGAAATAGTTTACCAAGGCATGGTGCAAGCTCGGAAGCACAAGTTTTGAGAACCACAGGAGGAATACCATCGGGACCGTACGCCTTCTTAGTGTTAAGCTCAGAGAGAGCAGAATTGACGTCTTTAGAAGAAATTACAATTTTAGGCATAAATGAGTTAGAGGGGAAGGAGTGAATAGCTCCGGAATTGTCTAAGGCGGAGTTAGAGGCAAAAGTATGAGAGAAGACTTCAGCCTTATAGAAGGTAAAATTTCAGTTATGCCATCAGAAGAAGCTATAGGAGGGAAAGAGGAAGAAGCCAAGTTAGAGTTGACATTTTTTGCAAAATGCCAGAAAGAGCGAGAGGAAGAGGATCAAGAGGATCCAGAAAGATTATTGCATTTTCGGCATAAAAAAGAGTTTATGGTATCTCGAAGAATAGATTTTGCACGATTCCGGGATGAAATATAAATTGAATGAGTTTCAGGAGTTTGAAGACGATGGTAATCTGAAGGCAGCATCCCTACGGTAGGAACAAGTAGAGTTAAACCAAGGTTTGTAGGTTTAGTAGAAGGGAAAGAATATGGAATGAACGCCACTATGCAGAGAGAATTACCTCGGTTATAAGCGACCCGAGGACCCCTCCCATGGAAGAATAATCATTCCATGGCAAATCAGAGAAGTACAAGCGCAAGTCAGACCAGTTAGCAGCACCGAAATGCCACAAACGTCTCCTCGCCGAAGTCGGGGTGCCGTTCTTGCGGAAGACTTGAAGAGACAGGACAAGATACAGAGATAAGAAGGTGATCGGATGAACCCAGAGGAGAAAGAGTTTAAAGGTAAGGAGAAGAAAGGAAAAAATTAAGTATGTTGGGTTCATCACCAAGATGTCAGGGATAGGGTAATAGGGAGTTGCACCAACTGCTCAAGGTTGTTCTGGATAGAAAAGTTGTAGGCGAGTTCACCGGCTGCATCATGAAACTAGATGAAAGCCATTGCGGTGGTGAACATTGAAATCACCTAAAAACGATGTTTTCGGGAAAAGAGAAAGAATGTTTCTATTTGGGGTTTAAATATCGAAGAGTTTTGGATAGGTAGAATTTGGAGATAAAAAACAGAATAAATAAATTTAGTTGTAGAATTTCAAGAGAGCTTAAGCCATAAAGTAGAGAAATCAGTAGACTCCAAATTAGAGACAAGAGAGCAAATAATTGAAGATAGAGACAGTAGGATGTGACAGAATATGGTTTGCTGTCAGCAAACTCAAGCCCTGAGTTTTTGGTTAAAACAAGAGATGAGTTTTGAAGAAAGATGGTTTTCCACAAGGGGAAATTAGAACAAAAGACCGCGAATGTTACAGAAATTAAGAAGACCGTGCACCGGGGCAAGCCGGACGCCTGGTCATGGCTGCACCATCCCCATCATCGGAGGCAGCCAACTGCCAATTGATAATGGGGTGAGGAATGAATGAGGGGCTTCTTTGGGATGCCGTCCCTCGAAGCATCTCCGAGGCAGCTCTGAGTTTCGCCATTTTGTGTTGTTTTTTTTATAAAGGTAATGTAAGAGTAAGGGCTTGCAAATATGTGGGAACATGTGAAAAAATGGGGTGGAGAATTAGTGGGAGCATAGACACTCCAGTTTGAGGAGAGGTACACTAGAGAACCTCTGAGAAGGTAAAACGCGAAAAGGGACGAACCAAAGAGCAACGGAGTGAAACGGAATGGTCTAGCCCAACCTATCACTGCCTAATAGGGGGTACTTGCATCGCTTCGGACGGAGCTATATATATATATATAATATATATATATATATATATTATATATATATATATATATATATATATATATATATATATATATTATATTATATATTATATATATATAAGCGAGAGGTCATTATTTTAAATTTAATGTGAGCATATATATATATATATATATATAATATATATATATATATATATATATATATATATATATATATATATATATATATATATATATATATATATATATATATATATATATATATATATATACCTGCTACATATACTTTAAAATGTTACATATGATAAAACTCCTTTCCTTTTATTTATTTCGTACTTAAGAAAGATATCACTCTACGAAAGGGGAACTTACAGTTAGTGATCTGAGATGGAAAACTCCTTTGGCAGATATCTTAATAAGAGCTGGGCAAGAACTCGGTTATTCCACGGGAGACTATAATGCTGAAACCAAAAGGTAAATTTATATATATATATATATATATATATATATATATATATATATATATATATATATATATATATATATATATATATATATATATATATATATATATATATATATATATAATATATGGTATATATCAACACAATGCTACAAACCTATATGTCACGCACCATGCAGGTTTTGGAAAAGAAAATTTATGTAAATAGATAATACGTTATTTAACCATAACTCATGCTCGAAGTGAACAAGCACCCTCTACGTTAAAACATGAATCTATTCTCTTCACCAAACTGTCTTTCACACACCTGAGGGTTTCATGTGGTGATCATTTGGCATTTAGTCGTTACTGCATTCTTTAAATCCTCAAGGGTGCGTGGACGATTTTTGTACACAACAGATTTGAGATGAACCCAAAGGAAATAGTCAAGTGAGATAAGATCAGGTAATCAGTATGGCCACTCTACGATCCCTCTCTGTCCAATCCATCTGTTAGGAAGGTCTGGTCCAAGTGGTCACGAACGCATGTTGCGAAATGTGCTGGAGCTCCATCCTGCTGAAGAAAAGACGTTCTGTCGTAGACGTATTGGAAAACCTTCAGGTAGTCAAGTATTAATTTTATATAGGTTTCAGTAGTGACATTATCATTGAAGAAGTATGGGCCAATGATTTCTTCCTCCAAGATTCCAGCCCACACCATGATCCTTGAGTTGTACTAGTTGTGTCCCTCCTCATTCCATCGTGGATTGTTATCTGACCAATAAGACAAATTGGTTCAACTAACCATTCAAATGAAAAATGGCTTCATTACTGAAAAATATGTGCACATATCCATTTACAAAAATTCCATCCTGCAATCTGTATCATCAACATGCCGAGTTTGCACAAGATCTACTTTGTAGGGGTGAAATTTGCGACATGAGAATACGATGCACTGATGATTTGCTTATGTTTACCTCCTGGCTTATTCTTCTGACTGATTTTACAGGACTTTTCACAACATTCGCCAAAACCATAATGTTTGTTTCGTCATCAGTGGCACTCTTTGGTCGCACACATCTCGGACGGTAAGCAACTGAGTCAGTTTCTTGGAAGTGTTTGATTAAACGGCAGACAGTGGAATGGATAAATGGTTGTCTCTCAGTGTGTCTGCGGTTGAATTCATCAGCTACTGATCGGTGCGCAGCCCCTTGTCTACCAAGCATGAAAACAAGATAAACTCTTTCTTCTACGCTTAGTTTCTCAGCCATAATGCAATGTGAAAGCATAAAATAAATAGCGTCAATATAATTTTTTGAAAACGTGTATGATACGCTACATCTGGAACACCATGATATATATATATATATATATATATATATATATATATATATATATATATTATATATATAATATATAATATATATATATATATATATATATATATTAATATATATGTATTGTGTGTATGTATGTATGTATGTATGTATGTATGTATGTAATATAATATGATAACTATATAATAATAATAATAATAATAAATCTTTAAATTTTTAATTTTTATCAATTTTTTTTAGTTATATATTTCGTAGAAGCAAAAAATTGTATACTTTATATGTATTTGTAAAAAACTGAAATGGGTTTCTGGGGGACGAACTCGTACTCTGAGCCCATTAAATTTATCCGTAATAATAATAATAATAATAACAAATGACAATATTTCCATAGAAACAAATTTCAGATACTGAGAATTTTATAAAGTATTACACATTATAACAGTAATCTTAACTTAATCTTTTGTTTTAACAATTACAATAAGAAAAAAAATACAGAAAACAATGACAATAACAATGAGAATACTGAAATAACTGTTAGCTAATAATTATTACAATGATAAAGATAGTAAATAATAATAATAATAATAATAATAATAATAATAATAATAATAATAATAATAACAATAATAATAATAATAATAATAATAATAATAATAATAATAATAATAA
The DNA here is from genome assembly GCA_009176605.1 of Armadillidium nasatum. Taxonomy (NCBI): domain Eukaryota; kingdom Metazoa; phylum Arthropoda; class Malacostraca; order Isopoda; family Armadillidiidae; genus Armadillidium; species Armadillidium nasatum. The sequence continues at coordinate 4,581 of SEYY01022390.1, forward strand.
TAATAATAATAATAATAATAATGAAAATACTACTACTACTAATAATAATAATAATATAATGAATGAGGTGGAGGAAGGTGGTGAAGTTGGATGAGAAATAAAGGTGATTATGTTTGTAAGGGAATTGTGGTGGGCATCAACTTACGAAAGTGGGAAAGGTGAAAGTGAAATAAATAATAATAAAAAATATAAAAATAATAATGAAAATAATAATAATAATAATAATAATAATAATAATAATAATAAAATAATAAATAATAATAACATTAATAATAGTAACAGTAACAATAACAACATTAATAATAATAATAATAATAATAATAATAATAATAATAATAATAATAATAATAATAATAATAATAATTCAATAATATAATTAATAAAAGTAAAAATAAATATTGACAATATTCATAATAATATGAATTATTATAAAGTACTAAAAATAATGATGGAGATACGTCAAAATTCGTAACAAGAATAGTAGTAACCGAATTTGTGATTTTGGGTTAGTGGGGAATAAGTAGTTAGGTTGAGTACCTTCTTTAGTATTTTGACATCAAGTGGTTTTTAATATGTTTGCGAAATGTGAAAAATGTTGCTAATTCATGTATGTGTTTAGGAAGTTGATTCCATTTTTCAATGCCATTGCATGATATAGATCTCAGAATTTAGTTAGTGTGTACTTTTTTTTTGTTTTTTTTATTGTATGTGAGTTTGTGCTGCACAATTTTATAATTAAAACAGAAGTAAAAGAGATAAAATGTTCAAGAGTGCCCCCATATGTACAGTTTGATGAAACAAGTGCCCAGTTCTAAGACAATAATAGTGGCAATAGTAATACTAACTGATCCTAGTACTAAATGCAGTAATAATAATATAAATAATAATAACGATAATAATAATAATAATAATAATAATAATAATAATAATAATAATAATAATATAATAATAATAATAATAATAATAATAATAATAATAATAATAATAATAATAATAATAATAATAATAATAATAATAATAATATAATAATAATAATAATAATAATAATAATAATAATAATAATAATAATAATAATAATAATAATAATAATAAGTAAAGTAATAAACAATGATAATAATAGTAGTAGTAGTAGTAGTAATAATAATAATAATAATAATAATAATAATAATAATAATAATAATAATAATAATAATAATAATAATAATAATAATAATAATAATAATATTATGCTTATTAGTTAATTTATAAACATTGTATTAATCCCACGAGTTTCTACAAATTATTAGCTTCTTGCACTTCAGTCAGTGTGCTGAGATAAGGTATCTTCAATTCTTCATCATTTTATTTTGATAGGATCGTCAGTAAGAGATTTCTTAATATGCAATACTCCATTTTTAAAGTAGCAAGAGTGTAGCATTTGTCTATGATCCCTCCTTATTATGAGAGCTTTTTTCATTAGTTTCTTTTTTGCCGGCGTCAGAAATTCGTTGATGAAGATGTTCAACTTTTCTTTAATACAACTTGATATTAGCTTGCTCTTTACTCCCTCGTCATCAATTTTAAACATAATAGGACGTTTTTCGTTTGCATTATTTTATAGTTCTCTATTGTCCTAACCGATGATCGTCGCTGATGGAGTTTGGTTTCAGTTTAAATTTTAATTTTTGTTCGATGATTTTTGTAACCGTTTTCTTGCAATCTTCGTTTACTTCGCCTTCAGGTAGTCCAGTTCCGCTAATTACCAATATGATTTTTACTCGATCTTGTTGCAATTGTTCCTGAGCTTGAACTGAGCTTCTGACGTCAGTCAATTGAGTTTTCGAATGGAAGGAATTATTATCATTTTCGAATTTAAGTAATATATCTCTTAGTTCCTTGATCTCGATGTTTTTTTCTCTTTAAATTCGTTAAACGCAGTTTGAAGGGATGAGATTTCTTTCCTAAAATCTGTGTAAAGAATTGCGATTTCTTCCTTCAAGCTATTTATCATTGAAAGTAGCTATGAATTCCCAGACTCGCTTTGACTTGAAGTAAGTAGAAGAGATGGGGAAAAGTTTAAAAGATCATTTTCCTGATTTTCTGTGATACTGTCATTAAATGAAAGATGCTCCCTATCCTTTTCCCCTCGGTTTTTTCTTCATCCTTTCATTTTTGTTGCTGTTGTTTGAGTGGTTATTATTATATTTGCTGTTGTTAATATTGCTGGTAGTGGCGTTAGCTAAGTTTCTCGAATTGACCATATTTACAATATTCTCGTGGGAATTAATTTACTGTAATAATAATAATGATGCAATGTAATATGCAAGCACTTATAATTCGATAATTGGATACACTTTTTGATATTTTAAGGGGCTGGCAAATAACTTAGCACATATGGCACACAGAAGTAGGAAACTTAGAGAGGACTGAGGTAACATAGCAAATGCTTTGCCGTTTTTCTTAATAACGATTTTTATTTGTCATATCTGAGAGGTTAACAACATTTTCTTACACGGATGAATTACTAATAATGTAGTCAACTGCAAATGAACCTACTTATTATTATTATCCGTGTAACCAGATATAGCTGCAGTTGGGAGATGCCGTAAAAGGTTTTTTTTTTGTGGATTAAATTAACAATTTTGGGCTACCTTTGTATGAATAAAAGATGCAAGCATTATGCATTTATAATAATAATAATAATAATAATAATAATAATAATAATAATAATAATAATAATAATAATAATAATAATAATAATAATAATAATAATAATAATAATAATTAATAATAATAATTTAGTTTTCGGAAATATACAATTTACAATAAGGGATGGTTATCGATGTTCAACAAACAAAGCATTTCTCCTTCCTGCTGGAAAAAGGAAAAATTTAGATATCGCAAAACACTCTCATGTTACGAAGGTAAAAAGATTTTGAAATTTGAATTATATTAAAGCAAGCTTTTTTTCAAGTCAAAAGTAGAATTATGTAATAACTTGAAAACTATCTTCATCTAAATAAAAAAAATAAAATCATTAAAATTTAGACTAGTTGAGATTAGAAATTTTTAAATTTTGATTAAAGAATGATTTTATTCCCCATGACTTTTTAAACTTTGAAAACATGTCTTATTAAACTCAAATTGAATTTACAAATTCAAAAAAAAAAACAAACTCGACTTTTTATAAATTTATTATTATCCTATAGTGTTCGTTTCATTAAATCTGAAACCAAATCCACATGCAAAGGTTATATAAATTTTTAACCACAATCCTTCAACAATATATCAGACTGAATTTATTTTTCAGGTTTTGATAGACTCTGCCACTAATCGTGCCTACGGTGTTCGTTTCTTCAGGTACGGTGAATATCATGATGTTCTTGCAAGGAAGGAAGTTATATTGTCTGCAGGAACTATTAACACTCCGCAAATCTTGATGCTTTCCGGAATTGGTCCAACAGATCATCTTAAGGATTTAAATGTATATATATATATATATATATATATATATATATATATATATATATATATATATATATATATATATATATATATATATATATATATATATATATATATATATATATATATATATATATATATATATATATATATATATATATATATAGATATATATTTCAAGTAACTAAGGAGAAAATTGATTTAATTTATGAACAATGAGTAATTAAAAAATACTTTCAACAAACCTAACCTAACCTAATCATGAAAAATAACTAATTCAAAAATCTTTTCAACAGATTCCATTAATAAAAGACCTTCCAGTAGGTTTCAATCTTCAAGACCACGTTGGGTTGTTCATGGAATTCGTTACAGACAAGCCTATCACTTTAGAACTGCAGAACAGTCTCTTACAAAATATGACTTACGAATTGTTTCAAAAAGGTACTGCAATACTTTTACAAAAATTTTATTAATATTATTTTTATCTGTTATTCACAAATATCAAGTAGAAGATATCAATCTTGAAGAGGTTTTATTTGATAAACAGATTGAATGGTAATTGCCTGTAAATTTCTTGTCTTTATTCAAAATTTATTCCTTAACTGGAAAAAGATTCACAATAAACAATAACCGGAAATATAAAAGGGATGATGACAATGATTATATATATATATATATATATATATATATATATATATATATATATATATATATATATATATATATATATATATATATATATATATATATATATATATATATATATATATATATATATGGGTAAAATGGAAAATGGTAAGACTCCTGGTGAAGATATGATACCAGTGGAAGTATTGAAGAGTACTGGAGAAGAAGGATTTCAATGAATGACGGAAATGGTAAATAATTGCTGGGACGAGGGAAATGGTTCGGAACAGTTCGGTAATATGTTCCATATAAAAGCAAAGTGACAAGTCAGATAATAGAAATTCCAAAGAGAGATTGCCATTTTACCGCATATTGCGAAGATATTTGAAATGATTTTGGAGAGAAGAATGAGAATAATTTTAGAAAACAGGGTAAATGAATGGCAGTAAGGATTCAGACCAAACGCCTCGACTATTGATGTTGTTTTAATATTAATTAAACATGATCTGTGAAAAGAACTGGGAATTTAATAATAAAAACGCCCTTATCTGTCCTTCATCGACTTTGAAAAGGCAAATGACCGGGTACCAATAAGAATTTTTTGGTATATCTATAGGAGAGAAGAATATGATGTATCAGAGAAGTTGATCAGAGCTATTAAAATAGTTATATTAACTGTGTGCAAAGTAAAGACATAACTGAATAGCGCTGACTGGTTTGAGGTTATGACAGGCGTATAAGAAAGCGTAGTGTACCTTTCTACGATTCTTTTTATAATCTTGATGGATTATTGTGATAGATTGGAGCAGGGGGAGACGAATTTTGTAATTCTTGGACATTCCGATGATCTTGCACTGGTCACTGAAACGAAGTGATCTTTTGCAAAATTTCGTCGCTGTGTGGAATAAGGTGCTGACGTCTAGGGGAATAAAGGTGAGCAGGGAGAAAACGGAAGTTATTTAGGAGGGTAGTGAACAGAAAGAGCTTGATATTGCGTTGGGGGATGGTGTACTGAAACAAGTAGACCATTTTGATATCTTGGAATATACTTTGGAATAGAGAATGATATAACTCTAGAGTTATATCATTGAATTGACAAGTTCATAATAGCCCTAGTCTCGCTGTTCCCTCAGAAGTTAAGAACAATAATATATACTAACTATGGATATGAAGAGTGGGCTTCTAACACCATATACATAAGTAAAACAGAGGGGAATGAGATGGGGGGGTGGAGAACTGTTGAGAAAAAGGAACAATGACATAGAAGGGCGCAGGGAGTGGAGAACATACTGACGCTCATAGAGAGGAAACAACTACGATGGTTTTGAAAATATGCATAGAATGAATGATGGAAGGTAAACGAAGAGGTACTATAAGGAAACACCTTTGATACTAAGAGGAGTAGGCAGACAGAGATTCGGTAGGAGAAATAATGTCAGAGTCGTGGTGGAGGTTGGGGAAGGAAATATGGAGGAGGTGGAGGATACTAGGATGTATGATGTATGGTGGAGGAATTTCGTTCGAAACGTCTGACAGGTACGTGCACTTACTAGAGATTTGTTCGAAAGAATATATATATATATATATATATATATAATATATAATATATATATATATATATATATATATATTATATATAATATATATATATATATATATATATATATATATATATATATATATATATATATATATATATATATATATATATATATATATATATATATATATATATATATATATATATATATATATATATATATATATATATATATATATATATATATATATATATATATATATATATATATATATATATATATATATATATATATATATATAGGGTGGTTAAATTTTAAGGGCCGATGTTGATTTTGAATAAAACACAAATTACTTAGGAATTTATTGTCATTTCTTTTTATTATGATAATATGGTATGGTTCAATTATGTATGGAACAAAATATCGGCCAAATGGCCGCCGCGACCTCGGCGGCACACCTCCATCCGATGGTCCAAATTTTCGATGACGCTGAGGCATAATTGGGGTTCTATGCCGTTAATGTGCCGAATTATCTCATCCTTTAGCTCTTGAATTGTTGCTGGCTTATCGACGTACACCTTTTCTTTCAAATAACCCCAAAGAAAGAAGTCCAACGGTGTCAAATCACATGATCTTGGCGGCCAATTGACATCGCCACCACGTGAGATAACACGGCCATTGAATTTGTCGCGCAAAATAGCCATTGTTTCGTTAGCTGTGTGGCAAGTGGCACCGTCCTGTTGAAACCACATATCGTCCACATCCATACCTTCCAATTCGTGCCATAAAAAGTTCGTTATCATCTCACGATAGCGAACACCATTCACAGTAACTGCCTGACCGGCCTCATTTTGGAAAAAATACGGCCCGATGATGCCGCCAGCCCATAAACCACACCAAACAGTCACTCTTTGTGGGTGCATTGGTTTTTCGACAATCACTCTTGGATTAGCATTCGCCCAAATGCGGCAATTCTGCTTATTGACGAATCCACTGAGGTGAAAATGTGCCTCATCACTGAAGATGATTTTCCTCGAAAATTGATCATCCACTGTTGCCATTTCTTGCCACCATTCTGACCATTGACGACGTTTTGTATGGTCAAGAGGCTTTAGTTCTTGAGTCAATTGCACCTTGTAAGCGTTTAAATGCAAGTCTTTATGCATAATGCTTCATCAACGACGAGCGTGAAAGGCGCAATTGTTGGGCACGACGACGAAATGAAGTGGATGGCTCCTCAGCCAAACTATCGCGAACAGCAGCAATATTTTCTGCAGTACGAGCTGTACGAGCATGCACTGGTCTTTTCAAATCTCCTACAGACCCGGTTTGCTCAAATTTTTTCACGATTTTTCCGATTGTACGCACATTTGGACGATTAAATTGACCAAAAAAATCACGAAGTGCACGATATGCATTTTGATTTGAACGCCCATTTTCATAATAAGCCTGAATAACTTTAACACGTTGCTCCATTGTGTATCTTTCCATGGTTCAAATTGAGTAAGTCTGAAATTGAAAAAAGTCAAATGAAATGCAGTAAAAAACTTGACGTTTAGGTGTGGTTCACATTCAACATCGGCCCATACAATTTAACCACCCTTTATATATATATATATATATATATATATATATATATATATATATATATATATATATATATATTATATTTTTTTTTGCACTTCACCACCACTCACGGGCAAAGCCCTATTCAAGGAGGGGGTGTTAGGAGAATAAAAATAAAGTAAAGAGTACAAAAAATAAAATAAAATAAAATAAAATAAAATAAATAAATAAATAAATAAAACCACCCCTTCAGGTCCCACCTAACGCAAATTTCTCAGGTGAGCGCAGACGCGGGCTTTAAAGAAATTGAGATTAAATTCGGAAGGAAAAACAGAAGATATGGGAGAGATTTCCACAAAAGAGAGGTGGCAGGAAAGAAGGAGGCACCACAGCGGACAAGCCTGGAGTTGCCTATGTCCACGCAAAATTGATGCGTGGACAATGCACCCCTTGTGCTACGAGGACGCCGTAAAGGTGGAGGTATACGAGGTGGATAGTTCCCTCGAGCATTTGCAGCTGTAGTACCTATAGAAAAGAGACAGAGGCACCAACGTCACGTCGCAAAGATAAAGAGTCAAGATAATTAGAAAGAGCGGGAACAGTTTATAAGTCTTTTAGCCTTTGACTCAACCTTATCCAAAAGACGGGTGAAACCTGAGCCACCCCAGATATGAGAGCAGTACTCCATACAAGGGCGGATGAGACCCTTGTATAATTGGAGTAACTGCGAGGAAGAAAAAAATTCTCGCAGTCTAAACAGAACTCCCAGCTTCTTTGAAGCCGCCCTAGCAACCATTGTGATATGAGGTTTCCAAGACATTTTTTTGTTTATGTGAAGGCCAAGGATATTTATATTGTCAACAGGAGAGACGGATGGGGAACCATCGAAAGAAATAGAAAATTAGGAGGTGTCTTTGAGAAGAGATTTCTAGAAGTTGAGTTTTAAAGAGTTGAATTTCACAAGGTTGAGGCGACCTCACTGGGAAATTCTATCCAGGTCCGCAAGAATGGGTGGAATCTGAAAGATGAAGACGAAAGATGCAAAGGAAGGAGCAGATTTGAAATGAGTAGAAGAATGGAGGTTGAGTCATCGGCCTATGAATGGATAGGGTTAGATGAACAGCTAAGAAGGTCATTAAAGAAAAGTAAGAATAGAGTAGGAGACAAGACAGAAACCTGAGGAACACCACTATTGACAGGAAAAGTAGAAGAAGTCGCTCCATCAGCAACAGCCGAAATAGAACGATTAGAAAGAAAGCTAAACATAATTAAGCAAAGAGAAGGAGGAAACCTAAAGGTGGGGAGCTTGGAAAGCAGTGACGCATGCCATACCCGGTCAAACACCTTCGATATGTCAAGCGCCACAACGCAAGTCTCCCCAATGTCCCTAACGGCACTAGACCATAAATCTGTGAGATTGGAAAGTATATCACCGGAAAATCTCGAACTCCGAAAGTCATACTGATGATCAGAAAGAAAGGAATGAGATTCCAGATGATCTAAGAAATGAGAGCTAAGAAGGGTTTCAAGGATCTTAGACAAAATACAAGTGAGAGCTATAGGGCGATAGTTAGAAGGATCAGAGCGGCTACCTTTTTTCGGAATAGGTTGGACTAATGCGCGCTTTCAACACTGAGGAAAAGTACTAGTATTGAGGCACAAAAAGAAAAGTTGAACGAGGGATTGAGCTAGCTCAGACGCACACTCCCTCAAAACTCGGGGAGGAATGCCATCCGGGCCGCTTGCCTTCCTAACGTTCATAGACTTCAGAAGCCCATGCACCTGATCAAATGAAATCACAGGTAAAAGCATGAGATATCTGAGAGGAGAAGAAGTAGGGATTAGGATTGCCGGAGTCGTCCAGGGTTGAATTAGAGGAGAACAGGATGCCGAAGAGATTAGCTTTTTCAGTTTAGCAACAGAACCATCATATCGAGTAAGAGGAAGAAACTAAGATTTTCAGTAATTGTTGAAGATGTTTTTGGCAAGAGGCCAGAAAGATTTTTCAGTTATAGAATTTAGGAACTCAGCACACCTTTGCTTATTGAAAGTCCGCTTTGCTCGTTCAAGAATATCCTTCAACGATCCCGATCTGAATGAAAATTTGCGAGAGTGATAGGAGAAAAAGAATTTTTCCACTCTCGATACGCAATGTCTCTTGCCTGAATGGCACGAGAACAAGCACGATCGAGCCATGGATTTTGAGGAGAGAAAGATTTAGTTGAAGAAGGAAGGATGAACCTGCTCATCTCCATCAACGATTACGGCCCCCACCTTATCGGCAGAGACCGAAGCGTCTTCAGAGACAAAGCAGTCACTCCAGGAATAGTTAGCGTAGAAGCAACGCAAAGCCCCCAGTCAGCCCGATCAAAGTGCCAGAAGATACGCTTAGGGCAGGGTGGAGCAGTTGGAGAGAAAGCATGAAAATTAAGACAAATTAGATTGTGGTCGGAGTTACCAATAGGTGCGAAGATAGCGTATTTATAGAGAGAAGGACTAGTAGTGAAACATAAATCAAGAGTGTTCAAGAATTGGTTGGGACGATCTGGAATGTGTGTTGTATCTTCAATCAGCTGCTCCAGATCGTTGAGAATGCTGAATGATTCTGCCTCCTCTCCGTCTGAATCATTATGAGAGGAACCCAACCATTCAGTGTTGTGTATATTTAAATCCCCTAAATAGAGGACCTCAATATTTGGATGTGAAGATGTAACAGTCTCGTTAGAAGTAGCTAGATGCTCAAAATATGTAGAAAAATCTGTTCTATTGGGAGAACAGTATCAGAAGAACAAGATTATTGTAGTGGTAGGAAGATCGAAGTTTGGAGATTCAATATTCACAAGACGTGTTACCGGAGTGCTGGTGTTAACGTAGGCACAAACTCCACTCTTAGAACGGAAATTATGAAATAAGTTATAGTTAGATATATTAAAAAAGTTAAAAGAGGAATTCTTTGATACCTGGGTCTCAAACAAGAGTAAAAGGTTAGGATGAGCTAAGTTAGAGCGTAAGCCACGGACTTTGGTGTGTATAGAGAATCCACGTCTGCGTACACTGCCATTCTACACACACACTCACGATCAAGAGAAACAGACAAACAAACAAACAGCCAAACAGCAAACAGGCTGACGAACAAACAGTCACATGAGCAAAGAGAAAAATAAAACAAAATAAAACAATATACATACAAATATACAGACATACAGACATACATAAACCTACTTATAGATATGAACAATATATCCACCATACCCTAAAAAATATATATACTTGCATACACACATAAATACATAAACACACATATACATAATGTACACATGCACACACATACATACATACATACATTAGTGATGGAACGGATGTCATATTTTCCAATTAGCGGATGCGGATGCGGATGTTGAATTTTGGAGAAGTGCGGATGCGGATGCGGATGCGGATGTTGAATTTTCGAAAGTGCGGATGCGGATGTTGAATTTTCGAAAGTGCGGATGCGGATGCGGATGCGGATTTTGAATTTTCGAAAAAATCGGATGCGGATGCGGATGCGGATGTTAATTTTGATGAGGATGCGGATGCGGATGCAGATGTTAATTTTGATGAGGATGCGGATGCGGATGCGGATGCGGATGTTAATTATATACTATATTAAATTATAATATATTATATATATATATATATATATATTATATATATATATATATTTCACTATCACCTTTCCCACTTTCGTGAGGTGGTGCCCGCCACAATTCCCTTACAAAAATAACTATTCTTACCTTTCAACACTTTCACCAATTCCCTTACAAACAAAACTATTCTTACCTTTCAACGCTTTCACCACCTCCCTCCATCTCTGTCTCCACAAATCTTCTACCCTCGTCTAAACTCAAATTATTTCCATCAAAATCACTCTCACTCCATCCATCCATCTCCACTTCGGCCTTCCCCTCCCCCTACCCTTCCCCTATCTCTACATCGGATCTACGTACCTTGCCAACCATTCTGTTCTCTTTCATTCTTCACATATGTCCAAACCATTTTAGCACATCCTCCTCCTCTCTATCAATTACACCCTTCTTCCATTTACACATCTCCCTTATTCTTTCATTTCTAATCCTATCAATTCTTCTCAATTTATATATCGCTCTCAAATCTTTCATCTCAAAGATATTGAAACTTTTTCTCGACCGAGCACTTATCGTCTATGTTTCACACACATACAATACAGAAGGTGAACACATACATTCAAACATTCTTATCTTTATTTCTTTCGAAATTTTTCCTTTCTTCCATACTTTTCTTAGGCCCCCGAAATACTTTCATTCCTTCTACCACTCTGTTCTTTATTCCTTTTTCCGTCCCACCCTTACCTTCCACCCAACATTACTAGATATTTGAATTCATTCACCTCCTCAAGTTTCCATTCTCACACTTCTACAAACCAATTCCTCCCTCCACATTTCCTCATCCCCACTCCAATCCTCATAACTTTATTCTTCGCTGGATTGAATTTCAATCTGTGTTTGCACATTTCCCTTCAAACTCTCTCACAAGTATTCTCATCTTTTCTCCATATTCTGCCACCAACACATGCCGCATCATCTGCAAAAAGTAAAACATTCACTTCACATTCACCCCTCCATATTTCTCAACGTAATACTCTTCCTTTCTCTCTCCATTTTTCTAAGTAAACCATTCATCAATAGATTAAATAACATGGAGATATTACAAACCCCTGTCTCAATCCACTTCCTATGCTAAACCAATCCGATAGTTCTCTCTTCACCCTCACTCTTGATCTACAATTCGCATATATATATATATATATATATTATTATATATATATATATTATATATATATATATATATATATATATATATATATATATATATATATTATATTATATATATATATATATATATATATATATATATATATATATTATATTATATATATATTAGTGATGGATCGGATGTCATATTTTACTAATTTGCGGATGCGGATGTGGATGCGGATGTCGAATTTTGGAGAAGTGCGGATGCGGATGCCGATGCGGATATTGAATTTTTGAAAGTGCGGATGCGGATGCGGATGTTGAATTTTCGAAAATGCGGATGCGGATGCGGATGTTGATTTTTGTGCGGATGCGGATGCGGATGCCATCACTAACATACATTCGTGAACTTATAAATATACATATACATACATACAAAGATATGGAACAAATGGAGACATTTGTAGAAGCATACATAAGTCTACAGAAGAATTTATAAAGGTGATGATTTATACTGATGTGAACATGTGAAGTGATAAGATGAGACACACCCAGCATTTACGATATAATAATGATAATATAATGGCATATGCACATAGATACAAGCCACAAGCATAAATACATTCAACAAACTTGTACCAACATATGTGTATAACAAGGAACACACAGGCACACATGATGACACATGAAGTGGTTGAAAGAAGTGATGCAGAAATGAGATGCACAAATGGGGAGTCTCTGTCAAATAAATGAGACTTCGTTAAGTAACAATTATTAAGGAAGAGAGGATTTGAGAAGAAGAATTTCTAAATATGTAAGAGTTCTAGATAGAGGGAGGACTAGGTTGGTACTATGTGTAGGGAGTTGGTGATAGGTTGGTTTAAGTTCTGGTTTGTGGTTGTGAATATATAAAGATTCTAAAATACAGACAGAAGAAGGGTCAGAGTGAGAATCAAGAATTGTGAAGTGTTTAGGATGAGAAAAAAAGTTACAGGAGAGAGAGAGTGGTTACTTATGTTGGAGACAGATGGAGAGGACAAGGAAAGAGAAGTACGAAAGGAAATTCCTTGGTGTTCGCAGATGCGTGTGCGAAGCAGTCTTGTAGTGGAACCGATGTAGTCTCTACTGAGTACATATGAATATATATTTATGTATTCATGTATATGTGTATCCTTTTTTATGCATGTCCATGAATATATGGACAGTCATATGCCGATTCGTTTGTTTTTATGGTAGTGTGAGTGTGTTTGTAAATAATGTTCTTTTCAATCCTAAATCCTTTCAGTTAGGTTCAATCATACCGTCTCATTTAGACTTCAGCTTTCATAGTCTTTAAAAAAAAATTTAAATTACTCTTTACTTTAAATGTTTACTTCATTTGTGTTATAAAATAGTTTTTTATAGGTTTTCTTATTTCTATATGTTATTATTATTATTATTATTATTATTATTATTATTATTATTATTATTATTATTATTATTATTATTATTGCTATTATTAATATTATTATTATTGCCCTTATTATTATTATCATTATATTATTGTTTTATTATTATTATTATTATTATTATTATTATTATCATTATATTATTATTTTATTATTATTATTATTAGACCCTTATCCTATTCTTTTATATTCATTTATTTATTTATTTTTTGGAAAGTTAGGAATAAGTGTGATGAAGTTGGATTTATTATTTTTATAGCAAGTAATCTTTGGCATGTTAATGAAATGTTGGAAGTGTTGCTGATTTGATGTTTTATTAGAAGTTTATTCCATTGTTCAGTTATAATAATAATAATAATAATATAATAATAATAATAATAATAATAATAATATATATTATTATATTATTATTATTATTATTATTATTATTATTATTATTATTATTATTATTATTATTATTATTATTATTATTATTATTATTATTATTATTATTTTATTATTATTATTATTATTATTATTATTATTATTATTATTATTATTATTATTATTATTAATAATAACAATAATATCTCATAATTCATTCTAGGTCCCCTTTCTTCTGTGGGAGCTGAAGTAACAGCATTTTTGAACTCCAAGTTCCAAACTTCTTTGGATTCCCAACCAGATTTACAGATTGTTTCAGTCCTTCCATTATTTGTCACTGGTCAAGAAAGAGGCGGGAACAACATAAGTGATGAGGTGAAATATAGGAAAACTAATATTTACAAAGATTTTTTTTTATAAATTAAAAAAAATTATTATTATTTTTATTACTCAGAGTTTCATCTCGAAAATTGTAGAAATTATTTAATTTTTACTGTAAAGATTTAAAATTAAGTGAAAGCAAAAGACAACGCAGATTTGTTTAAAAAGACGCTAATGAAAAAGTTTAACATCTCACAATATATTCAAATTATATGACCAATGTCATCTGTATTGTATTTACTGATTGTGCTTCCGATTCAAAACCCATTCGAAAATTATTAATGTTATTTGCGAAAAGAGTTAGGTTCAGGAATTCTTTAAGTTTTGAAACAAAAAAAAAATAAAAATTTCTTTATTTTTTAATGTAATTTAAATTACAATGGAAATTATTTTTGAATGTGCTTAAAAAAATAAGGTTAAGCTATTATTAATTTCTCACATATTATTGAGGATGGTAATGAAAAGGCAAAACAATAAAATATTTTACCACTGGGTCTGCTTTTATGTTATATTGAAAATATTAAACCAAAATTGCATTAAGAGAAAATTGGGATTGACTGCTCAAATGATGTTCAAATTTAAGAGAATACTCGCGAAGTCGAACCTGTCACTAATTATAAAAACGAAAAGTTAAGAACGAACAAAACACCTGAAAACTTTAAAATTTATTTCGGTTTCTCAACAGTAGTACAAAGTGCATTATTAACCGAGATCATACTCTTAAACTACTTAAATTTAATAAAAGAATTCAAGTAAGAAGATAAAGTTAAGCGTGTTGTGTTTGCAAAGAAATTATTGAAACTTACTTCATCATTATAAAATTTGAATTGCTAATTTTTTTACCGGTGAAAATACATTAACGACTTATTAATTCTTGAACTCAGTCAAGGATTAATGAAGAAGAGGACGAAATTAAAATTCAGATGTATTCTTCTATTTCAGGAAATTTCACTTTCCTATGAGAATAAAGTTCTCCACTCCAAACATGGTTAAAAAAAAAATCGCAAATCATTTTCATAACATTAGGAAAAACTTAATGAAGGTATTATAGAAAATATTTTGACTAGAATAACTCCACGGATAAATTCTAGCAACTTGTAAACACTTTATTTCTCAGCATGGTAGAAGAAGAGAATATTACCTTGATTTAGTTCAAACATTCATGCATTCGTCCAAATATGAAAGCGGTCACCAAACGTTGTTGAAATAAATCCAATCTGTTTTGACGTGAAAAATTCTTAATTGACTTTAGTCCAAAAAGAAATTAATTGTGAAATAATTTGCTTATTATAGCTTAACTCAAACATAAATATTTGAATTTTTATCTCACACAATTTTAAAATAAATTCATTTAGTTTTAAATCTGAATCATTTAAATAAAATTTAACCAAAAATTTTACTCATTTTACTTTTTTAATTTACCAAATTCTATAAGTAAATTTTATTATCTGCAGCCCAATGAAACAATGTCCCTTCCTATAGTCAACGGAAACATGTTTACCATCTTAGTAGGACTAAATCGTCCAGAGAGTCGTGGAAGAGTTCTGCTTAGGTCCAATAATCCGTTTGATAAACCAGTGTTGAGAATGAATTATTTCGATAAGGAAACTGATGTGGAAAGACTCGCTGATGGTAAGTCAATTTATGATAATAGCTTTTAAGTAATACCAACCAATTTATTTATTGTTTAAAGACTATATAAAAATAAACTGCATATTTCAAATTGATTTTGACGGTGAGTTGTGTGAAAAATACATAAATTCAATTCGGATATATTTTTATCTCAAATAGGATATTTTACGCATTTTCAGAAAAAGCTCCATTACGTTTTGGTAACATTTTTATTTCCATGATTACCTTATAGAGAATTAAGTAAAACATTTAAGTTTCCATATTGAATATATAGTCCTTATAATTAAAAATAACAAGAACGTTATGCCTACAGAATGAGACTGTGGAAAGATGAAAACAGCATGATGAGTATGTCTTAGAAACTTTAGAAGAACAACAAAGTATAAGGATAATGATACAACATTTCGAAGTACATAATGAGATTAGAAAAAGTAGGAATAGATGAGTTTAGAAGACAGAAAACCTTGTCCCAAAATTCTCATTTTGCTTCCAATTTAGTCTTTATAATTTATCTACTATTTATTTCTTCAAATCGAAATTATACTTAGAGTTTATTAATTTTTTTCAAATACTTTTCCATATTTTAAATTACATTTAATGTTTTGATATTAGAATCATGATAGATGGTGAGAAAATGAAAAATTTCAAAGATAAAAAGATGTTTACTTATTTATAAACATAAAGTCCAAATTCTTGTGTTTAATATCTCATTCTCCACTAACTGTCTCCTAAAAGTACAAACTGAAAGTCCTTATTGTTGAAATTAAGAACGAAAGTTAATCTTACAATATTTTCTATCAGGAGGAAGAATAATACTAGAACTGATGGAAACAAAAGCACTTAAAAGTATTAACGCCAGATACGTCAACATATCAGTTCCACTGTGCCCAAAAGTCGAAATTCTAGACAAGAAATATTTCGAGTGTGTAATGAGGTATCACACACGAGTAGGCCTTCATGCAGTTGGAACTGCTAAAATGGGACCTACATATGATCCAAGTGCGGTAATTGATCCTGAACTAAGGTACGTCATACAGATTAATAATAATAAAAAATAATAATAATAGTAATAATAATAATAATATATAATATAATATATATATATATATATATATATATATATATATATATATATATATATATATATATATATATATATATATATATATATATATATATCCAGAGTTCACGGCATTGCAGGCTTAAGAGTTGTATAGATGCTTCAATAATGCCAAAAATTGTTAACTGGGAATACAAATGCCCCAACGATAATGATTGGTGAAAAAGGATCAGATCTGATCAAGGACACTTGGATTAACAAACGGAACAAAGTCAAATTAATATTGTCTTCTGAAACAAAATAAATATTAATGTTTTCTAAAAAAAAAAAAAAAAAAAAAAAAAAAAAAAAAAAAATTTTTTTTTTTTTTAAAAAAAAAAAATTTTTTTTTTTTTTTTTTTTTTTTTTTTTTTTTAAAATTTTCTATTTTAAACTAAAATTTTTTTATTTTATATATATAAAATATTTATATTATATATATATATATATATATATATATATATATATATATATATATATATATATATATATATATATATATATATATATATATATATATATATATATATATTATATATATATATATTTATATATATATATATAATTTTTTTTTTTTTTTTTTTTTTTTTTTTTTTTTTTTTTTTTTTTTTTTTTTTTTTTTTTTTTTTTTTTTTTTTTTTTTTTTTTTTTTTTTATAAAAAAATTAAAAATATATAAAAAATAAATAAATAAAATACAGAGATGTATGTTTAAGTTAAATAAAAAAATATCGAATCTGGACTTGAATACTAACAAATAAGAGAAAATGTATGACG
Organism: Armadillidium nasatum; assembly: GCA_009176605.1. NCBI lineage: Eukaryota > Metazoa > Arthropoda > Malacostraca > Isopoda > Armadillidiidae > Armadillidium > Armadillidium nasatum. The sequence goes on from SEYY01022390.1 coordinate 22,230, forward strand.
TCATATGAAATTATGGTCATGAAATTATTACATTCGTATTTAAAAATGTTAAACATTCCTCTAAAAAATAAAATGTCACGTGATGATGACGTCATGAAAAATATGTATGTGTGTGTGCGTGTGTGTACACTCGTGCACTCATTCGAATATAACGTGATCAAGAAAAAAAATGGTGGATAAAATAAAATTCAAATGGCGGAAGAAAATCTACGGAGATGAATACCACGTGTTCGGAAAATTCAAAATGGCTGAAACCTCGTGTTCAAAATGGCTGACAAAAATCACGTGCTCAAGAGAATATCTACGGAAATAAAAATCACATGATCAAGAAGAAAAATAGTGGTTGGATGACGCCATTACCTCATGATAGCAGGTTACGTCATCACCGAGAGTGTCTGCATCATGATTGGCTCACGGATGTATCAGAATGTAGCTAATGAGGCATCGTATGTTGTCTTACCTTCAGTGTCAGCTTTTCTGACACTGACACTCCCCTCTTACCGAGTGGGAGTGCATGGCCTAGCATGGATGTCACGTGTTAAAAAGTAATAGAAAATTTTTGAAAGTGTTAGAAAAAGATAGCATGACATCACAGGATAAGGTGTGCGAGTGTCTGTGTGTGTACACGCATGCCCCGTATGAAAACCACGTGAACAAGAACATAAACAAATGGTGAACAAAATCTATTTTCCCATAATAGATGGAGCAGCGGCCAAAAAAAAAATAGCGGGAGAATTCAAAATCAAATCTAAGATTGCTGAAACCAAGTAGTCAAAATGGTGGACAGAAATCAAGTAGTTAAGAGAAAAAATTTACGGAAATAAAAAACACGTGTTCATGAAAAAAATGGTTGTCGGATGACGTCATAGTTCCATGATAACCAGTGTCATGACGTCACAGGGAAAGGTGTGTCAGAGCATGCGCAGGTGACGTCATCACCGAGAGTGCCTGCATCCTGATTGGTCCACGGATGTAGCCAATGAGGCATCGGATGTTGTCGGATGTCACCGGATGCGGTGCCGGATGATGCCTTACCCTCATTACCAGCTGTCACTTGCACTCCCCTCAAACCTCAGTGCCAGCTGTTGCTGTCACTGGCACTTTCCTCATGCCAAGTGGGCGTGGTCTGCCATGAGTGCCAAGTACTGGAAAGTGCAAGAAATTGCTAGAAATGGCACACAGGAAAGAGCGTGAGTTAGGCCCTGGCACTAGCACATGAGGGCCATGAGTGCCAAATAAGGGATGGAACTGACCGTGAGAAAAAATGTCAAAAGCGGCGAGGCTTAAAAGGATTAAGAGTTAAAAAGGGGAGGGGATTAAGGGATCAACATAATTAATTAAGGGGATTATCCGTATTAATTATAGTATTATCCGATTAATTATCGGATTATCTGATTAATAGGATTAAAAATACCCTCCTTATTTCCCCTCACTTGGCACTGGCACTCCCCTACCCTTCGCACTGGCACCATTCAAGATCGGGACAATACTTCTATATATATATATATATATATATATATATATATATATATATATATATATATATATATATATATATATATATATATATATATATATATATATATATATATATATATATATATATATATTATATATATATATATATATATATATATATATATATATATATATATATATATATATATATATATATATATATATATATAATATATATATATATATATATATATATATATATATATATATATATATATATATATATATATATATATATATATGAATTAAGATTATATATGGATAATTTCAAACAATTAATGTCATTTGTATTCTTTATTAAGATGGCCAGACTCAAAATGAAATGATAAATGGGAAGCAACAATGCTTCAAGCAAAATAATGATTATAATCCAATAAAGCACAAAATATATTATAGCACAGGATTGCGCACTTTTAAAATCTTCAGGGTTAAATAATTGTGATTAATAAATCGATTATTAATTTATTATTCGTTTAACTCTCCACAACACACATGCTGTGGCAGCTTTCCCTAGCGCTGAACTGCCTACTCTTTAATTCCCGCGTTTCGAAAGCATTTTATTCCACCAGAGGGCCTCGCCTCTCATTGGTTGGTTTAATTACATGCCGTTTATAAAAGCATCATTGTTTCAACTATTTTACTTGTCTTATCTCAAAACCTTAATCATTTAACTAGTAACCTAGCAGCATCAAGGGTTATAACAAAGATTAGTTTCATAATGAGTAATTTATAAAATAACAGTATTATGATTATGCAAGAGGATACCGAAGCACAATACAGATTTTTTGTTTGGAATAGTGGGGGAGGGCAAGGATTTGTGACAACTCCGTTACATATATATATATATATATATATATATATATATATATATATATATATATATATATATATATATATATATATATATATATATATATATATATATATATATATATATATATATATATATATATATATATATATATATATATGGCTTAGGTTAAGAAGCTTTCTGAGCTTCGATATTTTTTATATCGATATTTTGAAATTTCGATTTTAATCGGTATCTCATTGCAACGTTCTTGTATAGGTTAGGCCTGTATTTTACGGCAACTTCGGTAGTTCAGGTTATGATAAGTCGAACTAAGTACGCTAGAAAACTAAATAATAATAATTATAAAAATAATTAGAATAATATTTGAATTGGCATATCGATGTTTCGATATATCGATATTTTCGAATATCGATATTTTCCAAATATCGAAACTCAGAAAGCTTCTTAACCTTTACGATATATATATATATATATATATATATATATATATATATATATATATATATATATATATATATATATATATATATATATATATATATATATATATATATATATATAGGTCAATTATTAAAGTCTGCTAACCCTTTCGCAGACCAAATGCATTAAACATTAGAGTTTAAAGTTTGCTATAGGGGAATCGATCCCGGGCCCAATAGCACAAAAGTATAGAGTTTTACTACTACGCTATTGGCGGTTCAAAAGAGAAATCCAAAGGGGAGGCTTATGAATAATAGTTCACAAGAGCAAAAATTCCCAAACTTTGAGAGGCTATATCTCAATTTAAGCAAATAACATTTAATAATGTACTAAATAAAAGTTATAACCCTGTCCCTTCTCTAAACAATATCCAAAAATAAAAGAATTAGTAGGCAGCATTATTTTAAAATAAATTTTTTTTTTCGGAAGGGTAGGTTTTTTGCAAAATTTTTTTTCAAAAATAAATTCAAGTGCTTATATCTTTTTTCTAGACGTGATATCAAAAAATCTATTCCCACTAATGCAAGAAATTGGGGCTAAGATTATTCAGTTAAAATTTTGGCTCATGTAAAATAGTGGTTTCGCTCCGCTTTTTTTTTTTTTTTATTTTTTTTTATTTTATTTTATTTTATTTTATTTTTTATTTTTTTTTTTTTTTTTTTTTTTTGAGCTTTTTGTAAAATAACTTACAAACCTCTAGAATCTCTGAAAAACGTCAGAAATGAACTTAGAACTTCAGGGAAAAATGCACATACACTGAAATTTTCAGCTTCATACGTTTCAATAATTTTATTTTTCCTTTAATTAAGATTGGACCCTCCTCTGAATATGAATTTTTAAATAACGTCTTCTTACAGTCTTAACAAAGTTATACCAAAATTAAAGAGGAGCTGAGAAAAAATTTTGGACTTTTCTCAACCCTTCATTTTTTTTTTCAACGCGAGAGCTTTGTCACTTGCTCGATCTAGACCAAACGTTCAGGAACACTGGACAAAGACAATATCTAAAAAAGAGTTGTGGGGACTTTTGATATGTATTCAAATGAAAAAGTTGCAGCCAAAATATTTTGGAAAATATGAAGTCCCGTTTGAAAACCATTTATCAACATATGAAAGGAACAAAGAATAAAAGTACCAATGGTTATGCGAACAGTTTAGATGAATGGTTTACGTAAACGATATTTGTATGATCCCAATTGTAGAGGGAGTGATGGGGATAACAAATAAAATCCCTAAAGAGCATTTGAAAACACTACCAGAAAAAGTCACTAAATTAGAACAGAGCAACAATTGTATAAAAAAAAAAAACCAAAATTAGATTTTAATTGGGATAAAGATGAAGGAAAAAATATGAAGGGAGAAATGAAAAGAAAAATGAATCCTTTTAGACAAGGTTTGACCAAGGATTGGTAAATTAATTAAAAGATGAAACAAAAATATACACATATATATATATATATATATATATATATATATATATATATATATATATATATATATATATATATATATATATATATATATATATATATATATATATATATATATATATATATATATATATAAGGAGGAACCAATTTTCAAAATTAGTTTAAAAAGAAAAGTTTGAATAATTCAGCTTTTTTTTCAGAAGACATTAATATTTATTTGACTTTGTTTCGTTTGTTAATCCAAGTGTCCTTGATCAGATCTGATCCTTTTTCACCAATCATTATCGTTGGTGCATTTGTATTCCCAGTTACAATTTTTGGCATTATTGAAGCATCTACAACTCTTAAACCTGAAATGCCGTGAACTCTGGAATATATATATATATATATATATATATATATATATATATATATATATATATATATATATATATATATATATATATATATATATATATATATATATATATATATATATATATATATATATATATATATATATATATATATATATATATATATATAATATATATATATATATATATATATATATATATATATATATATATATATATATATATATATATATATTAATATTATTATTTTTATCTCACCTATGGTGGGCAAAGGCCAGTGGCCTACCAAAAACTCCACCAGAGTCTGGGGGAAAGACGGAAACCAGGTCAAATTAAAATTAAAAGACAACGTGACCTGATACACGACGTTTGAAGGTGTGTAAGTCATAGGAAGTTGGGAAAATAGATGAAGGGAGTGTGTTCCAGACTTTACCAGTAGAGTAAATGTAGGACAGAGCATAGCGGTTAAGTCTGGGGTCAGAGAGTTGGACAGAGAAAGGATGAGACTGTGTAGAAAGACGAGTCGCACGAGCCCTTCTCAGTGGAGGAGGTATGCGACGAGAGAGTTCAAAAGAGCAGTGTTCATTGTAATAGCGATAGCATAGAGAGAGTGACACAACAGTTCGACGGGCAGAAAGAGATTGGAGAGAATTAGTGAGAGCAGGAGAGTTGATAAGTCGAAAAGCTCTAGACTCCACCTTCTCAAGGATAGTTATATGAGTGGAACCACCCCAGATGTGTGACGCATACTCCATACAAGGGCGAACAAAATCCCTATACAGAGCAAGCAACTGGGTTGGTGTGAAGAAATACTGAAGGCGCCTCAGAACACCCAACATCTTTGAAGCTTGTTTAGAAATAGAGGTAATGTGATCTTTCCAAGAAAGATCACGAGAAAAAGAAACACCAAGAATATTAAGGGAAGATGAAGGTTTGAGTTGTGTGTTTTCGAAGAAGATATCATAGTTGTGTGGAAGATTGTGTCGAGTACAGAGATGGAGGAATTGAGTTTTGGTGGCATTGAAAACAACCATGTTCTCTCTGCCCCAATTAGAAATACGAGATAGATCAGAGGTCAGCTGCTCCAAGGCTATACTTCCTTGCGTCTATTAACTGTCGTTGGGAAGGGCGACTTTCAAATTGAAAAGAGTAATGAAGGGTGGAGTCATCAGCAGAAGAGTGGATAGGAGATGAAGTAACAGAGAGAAGGTCATTAATGAAAAGCAGAAAAAGTGTTGGGGATAGGACAGATCCTTGAGGAACACCACTATTAATAGATTTAAAGGAAGAACGATGGCCGTCAACAACAGCTTCTATTGAACGACCGGAAAGGAAAATAGAGAGAAGATCACAGAGAGAAGGATAGATTCCGAAAGAGGGAAGTTTGGAAATCAAAGCTTTGTGTCAGACTCTATCGAAAGCACCGAAATGCCGAAGAGCGGAGGACCAAAAGTCAGAGAGAATTGAAAGGAGATCACCCTAGAGAGTTTCTTACGAAAGCCATACTGGCAATCTGAGATAAGATTAGAAGAATTGATATGTTTCCAAATCTTCCTGTTAAGGATAGATTCGAAAATTTAGAAAGAACGGAGGTTAAAGAAATGGGACGATAGTTAGATTGTTGAGAGGGGTCCCCCTTCTTCGGCACAGGCTGAATGAGCGCACGTTTCCAACAAGAAGGGAAGGTTGAAGTAGAAAGACATAGACGAAAAAGTTTACCAAGGCAGGGTGCAAGCTCAGAAGCACAAGTTTTGAGAACCACAGGAGGGATACCATCAAGACCGTACGCCTTCTTAGTGTTAACCTCAGTGAGAGAAGAAATGACGTCTTTAGAAGAAATTACAATTTTAGGCATAGATGAGTTGGAGGGGTTGAAGGAGTACGAACAGCTCCGGAATCGTCTAACGTTGAATTAGAAGCCATAATTTTTGCGAAGAGTTCAGCTTTAGAGGAAGGCAAAACGGCAGTTGTACCGACACAAGATACTAAAGGAGGGAAAGAGGAAGAAGCAAAGGTAGAGTTGAACATTTTTTGGAAAATGCCAGAAAGGGTGAGAGCAAGAGGAACCAGAAAGATTATTGTATTTGCGGCGGAGAAAAGAGTTTTTGGTATCTCGAAGAATAGATTTTGCACGATTCCGGGATGAAATATAAGTTGCATGAGTTTCTGGAGTTTGAAGACGACGGTAGTCCCCGAAGGCAGCATCCCTTCGACGGATACCATGAGTACAAGCAGAGTTTAACCAAGGTTTGTTAGGTTTAGTAGAAGGGAAAGAATATGGAATGTACGCCTCCATGCCAGAGAGAATCACCTCGGTTATGCGCTCTGCACACTCCGAGGGACCCCTCCCACGGAAACAGTAATCATTCCATGGAAAATCAGAGAAGTACAACCGCAAGTCAGACCAGTTAGTGACACCGAAATGCCAGAAACGTCTCCTCGCCGAAGGAAGTGGTTGTTCTTGCGGAAGACTTGAAGAGACAGGACAAGATACAGAGATTAGAAGGTGATCGGATGAACCCAGAGGAGGAAAGAGTTTAACAGTGTAAGGAGAAGGATAAGAAGTTAGAAAAAGATCAAGTATGTTGGGTTCATCACCAAATCTGTCAGGGATACGGGTAGGGAGATGCACCAACTGCTCAAGGTTATTCTGGATAGAAAATTGGTAGGCGAGTTCACCAGCTGGATCATGAGAACTAGATGAAAATCATTTTCGGTGGTGAACATTGAAATCACCTAATATAATGATTTCAGAGAAAGGAGAAGAAGAAAGAATATGTACTATTATGGAGTTAAAATAGTCGAAAAATTTTGAATAGTCAGTAGAGTTAGGAGATAAGTAGACAGAACTGATAAATTTAGTTGTAGAGTTGCAAGAAAGTTTAAGCCATAAAGTAGAGAATTCTGAAGACTCCAAATTAGAGACACGAGAACAGACAAATCGTTGCGCACGTATGCGCAACATCCGCCTTTGGCTGAAAATTGAGGATAGAGACAGTAGGAAGAAACAGAGTAGGTCTTGCTGTCAGAGCACTCAAACACCTGAGTTTCGGTTAAGAATAAGAGATGAGGACTAGAGGAAGAGAGGTGGTGTTCGACAAAATAAAAATTAGTAAAGAGACCGCGAATGTTGCAGAAGTTAATGAAAAAGCAGATCGTGCACCAGGGCAAGTCGGCATAGAGGTCTTGGTGGCACCAACCCCATCACCGGAGGCCAACATCTCCCAAGTGGTGATGAGGGGAAGGAGTGGATGAGGGGCATTCTTTGGATTATTAATTATTATTATTATTATTATTATTATTATTATTATTATTATTATTATTATTATTATTATTATTATTATTATTATTATTATTATTATTAATCTGTATGACGTACCTTAGTTCAGGATCAATTACCGCACTTGGATCATATGTAGGTCCCATTTTAGCAGTTCCAACTGCATGAAGGCCTACTAGTGTGTGGTACCTCATAACACACTCGAAATATTTCTCGTTTAGAATTTCGACTTTTGGGCACAGTGAAACTGATACGTTGACGTATCTGGCGTTAATACTTTTAAGTGCTTTTGTTTGCATCAGTTCTAGCATTATTCTTCCTCCTGATAAAAAATATTGTAAGATTAACTTTCGTTCTTAATTTCAACAATAAGGACTTTCAGTTTGTACTTTTAGGAGACAGTTAGTGGAGAATGAGATATTAAACACAAGAATTTGGACTTTATGTTTATAAATAAGTAAACATCTTTTTCTCTTTGAAAATTTTCATTTTCTCATCATAGATTCATGATTTTAATATTCAAACCATTAATGTAATTTAAAATAAGAAAAAGTGTTTGAAAAAAAACTAATAAACTCTAAATATAATTTCACTTTGAAGAAACAAATAATAGATAAATTATAACCACTAAACTGAAAGCAAAATGAGAATTTTGGGACCAGATTTTCTGTCTTCTAAACTCTTCTATTCCTACTATCTCTAATCTCATTATGTACTTCGAACTGTTGTATCATTATCCTTATACTATTACTATTACACAGGATGTTGTTCTTCTAAAATTTCTAGGGCATACTCACCATGTCGTTCCCATCTTTCCACACTGTTATTATGAGAAGTATATATATTCAAAACGAAAACTTAAAGGCTTTAATCAATTCTTTATACGTGATCATGGAATTAAAATTGTTACCAAAACGTAATGGAGCTTTTTCTGAAAATGCGTAAGATATCCTATTTGAGATAAAAACAAATCCGAATTCAAGAATTCAAAGTATATCTTTTTCACACTACTCACCGTCAAAATTAGTCTGAAATATGTTGTTTATTTTTATACAGTCTTTAAGCAATAAATAAATTGGTTAGTGTTACTTAAAAGCTATTATCATAAATTGACTTACCATCAGCGAGTCTTTCCACATCAGTTTCCTTATCGAAATAATTCATTCTCAACACTGGTTTATCAAACGGATTATTGGACCTAAGAAGAACTCTTCCACGACTCTCTGGACGATTTAGTATTAATATGATGGAAAATGTGTTTTCATTGTCTATAGGAAGGAACATTGTTTCATTGGGCTGCAAATAATAAAATTTACTTATTTTAGAATTTGGTAAATTAAAAAAATAAAATTAGTAAAATTTTTTGTTAAATTTTATTTAAATGATTCAGATTTAAAACTAAATGATTTTATTTTTTAAAGTTTTGTGAAATAAAAATTCAAAATTTTATATTTGAGTTAAGTTATGTTAAGCTATAATCAGATCAATTTCAGAATTAAGTTCTTTTTTGCGTAAAGTCAATTAAGAATTTTTCACGTCAAAACAGATAGATTTATTTCAACAACGTTTGGGGACCGCTTTCTTGTTTGAAAGAATGTATGGATATTTGAACTAAATCAAGGTAATATTCTCTTCTTCTACCATGCTGAGAAATAAAGTGTTTAGAGGTTGCTAGAATTTATCCGTAAAGTTATTCTAGTCAAAATATTTTCTAAAATACCTTCATTAAGTTTTTTCCTAATGTTTGAAAATGATTTGCATTGCAGTTTTTTAACCATGTTTGGAGCGGAGAACTTTATTCTCATAGGAAAGTGAAATTTCCTGAAATAGAAGAGAACATCTAAATTTTAATTTCGTCCTCTTCTTCATTAATAATATTTTATTGGTTTTGGCTTTCCATTACCATTTTCAATTATATATATAAGAGGAAATAATAGCTTAACCTTATTTTATAAAACACATTCAGAAATAATTTCCATTGTAATTTAAATTACATTAAAAATAAAGAAATTTTCATTTGTTTTTTGCTTCAAAACTTAAAGAATTATTAAAACCTAACTCTTTTCGGATATAATTTGATAATTTTCGAATGGGTTTTGAATCGGGAGCACAATCAGTAAATATAATACAGTTAACTTTGGTCATAGAATTTGAATATATTGTGAGATGTTAAACTTTTTCATTAGCGTCTTTTTTAAAAAAAAATCTGCGTTGTCTTTTGCTTTCACTTAATTTTAAATCTTTACATTAAAAATTAAATAATTTCTATAATTTTCGAGACGCAATTCTGAATTGTAATATAATAATTTTTTTATCTTTAAAAAAAATCCATGTAAATATATTAATTTTTCCATATTTCACCTCATCACTTATTTTGTTCCCCGTTCTGTTTTCACCAGAGTCAGATCTTGAAAGCACTGAAAAAATCTGTAAATCTGGATGGGAATCCATAGGATTTTGGAACTTTGAATTCAAAAATGCTGTTATTTCAGCTTCCGAAGAAGAAAGGGGACCTAGAATGAATCATGAGATATTATTGTTATTAATAATAAAAATAATTATAATACTAATAATAATAATAATGATAATAACAAGAATAATGATAATAATTATAACAATTATAATTATTATTATTATTATTATTATTATTATTATTATTATTATTATTATTATTATTATTATTATTATTATTATTACTGAACAATGGAATGAACTCCTAAAAAATTTACTCGAATTAGCAACACTTGCAACATTTCATTAACATGTCAAAGATTATTTGCTATATAATTAGAAAAGGAACCCAACTTCAACACACTTATTCCTAACTTTGCCAAAACAGCAATAGTTATTATGTAAATATTAATTTCCATTATAACTGAAAAAATAATAATTGTTATTATTATTATTATTATTATTATTATTATTATTATTATTATTATTATTATTATTATTTTCCTCTTCTTCTTCTTCTTCTTATTATTATTATTATTATTATTATTATTATTATTATTATTATTATTATTATTATTATTATATATTATTATTATTATTATTATTATTATTATTATTATTATTATTATTATTATTATTATTATTATTATTATTATTTTCTTCTTCTTCTTCTTCTTCTTCTTCTTCTTCTTCTTCTTCTTCTTCTTCTTCTTCTTCTTCTTCTTCTTCTTCTTCTTCTTCTTCTTCTATTATTATTCTTCTTTTTTTTATTATTATTATTATTATTATTATTATTATTATTATTATTATTATTATTATTATTATTATTATTATAAGAGCTCATAATTCCAGTTTTTTTTTGCTTTTACTAATATTGTTACGAATATAGTCATATCTTTGTTATTACTTTTTTTTATTATTATAATTAATATTATTATAAATATTGTCCATTATTATATTACTGATATTTTTGTTGTTAATTATTTATTATTATTATTATTAATAATAATAATAATTATTATTATTATTATTATTATTAGATTATTATTATTATTGTTATAGGTAAAATAATAAACAAACAAAAAGAAATAGCCGAAGAACTTAATAACCACTTCGTAAATATTGGTAAATAAACCTCGGCTAACAAACTTCAAAGTCAAACTGCATTCGAAACTCAATTAGGACATTGCTGTTCGCGCTTTTCCTTCGTAAATTTCTCGGACTCAGAAGTTAAAACGGTAATTGCTGGTCTAAAAAATTAAACATGTGATATTCACACCATTCCCAATAGCCTCTTCAAACACATTACCAATATAATTTCTTTCCCTTTAAAAGGACCTATTTAATATCTTTCTCCACACGGGTATATTCCCACACGTTTTTAAACTCTCTCGTGTAACACCGATTCACAAAAAGGGAGATAGATCAATTCCTCTGAATTATAGACCGATATCGATAACACATACTATTAGTAAAATATTTGAGAAATTAATATTAAACCAACTATTGGAATATCTTAATTCAAATAACTTCCTTAATGATTATCAGTTTGGATTCAGAAAAGGAAGATCAACATCTGACGCTCATTTGTGTCTGACAGAAAAAATTTATTAAAACATAGAATGAAAAGATTCATCTGTGCCATTATTATTAGATTTTACAAAAGCATATGATTCAATTGACCATGACATTCTTTTAAAGAAAATGAATATGATGGGCATTGTTGGAAACCCATTGCAATGGTTTAGATCCTACCTAACTAAAAGGCCTCAGTATATAAAATTGGGTGAAACTCACTCTAATCAATCGCTAGCAACGACTGGTGTGCAACAAGGATCTATCTTGGGACCAGTATTATTTACTCTATATACAAATGATTTGTTTAATTCACATGACTCCTTTTCTGTCTCATTTGTAGACGATATATCGATATTAATAAACAATAAAAATCCTGACACACTCTCACAAAAAAGCCTCTCATACCTTAAATAGAATATTAACATGGATAAATTCAAATAAACTTTCATTAAATGTACATAAAACGTCATATCTTATTATCAGCAATAAAACTATAAAACAAGACTTCAATATTAAATTAAAAGGAGTAGAACTACAAAGACCCTCAAATGCAAAAATATTAGGAGTAATATTTAACGAGAAATTAACATTTAAAAGAGCATAATAAGCAACTAGTCAATAAATTAGCGAAATATATGTATATAACTAGTCAAACTAGCCAAATTCATCATCTTATACTTATTGAAAAAGATATTTTACGCTCATATACATACACACTTATTATACTGCCTCCCAATCTACGGCATTGCTAATAACTCAGTAATTCAATCAATTATTACGATACAAAAACGTTTCATTCGTTTGTTAAGTGCTAACCGTCTCTATGACCATACAGCCCCTTTATTTAAAAAACTTAAAATCTAGCGGTCTCATCACTTACTAAATCTATCCCTTTTAAAACAACAGCAAAAAAATTTTAAAATAATAACGCTTGCAATTTTTTTATTATCTAGCTTTCATTACAACCAAAATCGAAGAGCTAGACCTTTAAACCTCCGAAATAACTCGGATATAAATCCACCTTTCTATGTAATTAGAAAAGGCTAGGCAATCTGTGACCTATAAATCAGTAAACCTTTTTAATGAGCTACCGACGGAACTAAAAAACGAAACATCATTAATGGTTTTTATTCACAAAATCAAATAGAATTAAGTAAATCAGAACTAATTATCTCTATCTCGATCAAGGTTATTCTAATTATTATTTTTATTATTATTACTATTATTATTATTATTATTATTATTATTACTTTATTTTATTTATTATTATTATTATTATTATTATTATTATTATTATTATTATTATTATTATTATTATTATTATTAAAACTTCAATATTATTACTATTATTATTATTACTATTATTATTATTATTATTATTATTATTATTATTATTATTATTATCATTATTATTATCATTCTGTTTTCATTGTTAATATTGGAAGAAGTTGCAGCAGACAAATCATAATGATTGTACTAATTACTACTATCATTATTATTATTATAATTAGTATTACTATTACCAATATTATTATTATTATTATTATTATTATTTTATTACTAATATTTTTCGCACATTATTTCTCTTAGAATTATTTCTTTTCCATTGTTAATTATTATTTTTTATTTTTATATTTACTTTTCCTTTCCGACATCTGCTACCGACTTTAAACTTTATGCCTTGGGAAAGTAAGGTTCAGTACCAATACATTCAGTGACTAACCACAAAGATAAACCTTAAAACAACCGTTGTGGTTCCTACACTGAGATATTTATTATCCTTGAAATAAAGAACGCATACTTCAAAATTATTATTATTATTATTATTATTATTATTATTATTATTATTATTATTATTATTATTATTATTATTATTATTATTATTATTATTATTATTATTATTATTATTATTATTATTATTATTATTATTATTATTATTATTATTATTATTATTATTATTATTTTATTATTATTATTATTATTATTATTATTATTATTATTATTATTATTATTATTATTATTATTATTATTATTATTATTATTATTATTATTATTATTATTATTATTATTATTATTTAAATTATTATTATTATTATTATTATTATTATTATTATTATTATTATTATTATTATTATTATTATTATTATTATTATTATTATTATTATCATATATGCGGTAGATAATCCAATAATTCTAGCGACATCATACACTAACAGCTGTTATACTATTTTTCTAGTATTATTGCTGGAGATGATATTTATTATTATTATTAATTATTATTATTATTATTATTATTATTATTATTATTATTATTATTATTATTATTATTATTCGTTAATTTCATTATTGTTACCATTATTATCTACTATTATAATTATTACTATTATTATTAATTATTTTTATTATTATTAATATTATTGTTATTAGCTATTATTTTTATTATTATTATTATTATTATTATTATTATTATTATTATTATTATTATTATTATTATTATTATTATTATTATTGCTTTATCGTTACCTTTTCTTCAAATATATTACTATTACTGAAATTAGTTGTTGAATAAATATTAAAATCCTGTTTCCGCTACTATTATTTTTATTATTACAGTTACCATTATTCGATGAAATGTTCATTTGAATTTTGTTACTGAAAAATGAATTAAAAGATTAAAGCTCAAAGATTTCCAATATTTCTAAAACTTCTTATCATGACGACATTTCTTGTTAGTATTAGCTTTGTTGTAATCATTATTATTATTGCTATCTTTACTACGATATGTATTATTATTAATATAGTAATTATTGCTTGTTATATTATATGCATCATATTTGTATCTTAATGGTTATTAAAATATATTGATGAACTATTTATCAACTAAACTGTGAGGTTCAATGGAAACTAGTGCGTATCCCCTTAGAAGCTCCTCTTCAGAACAATGTATACTGACTAACAAATTATTAATACTGTATTTTGTAGAATAGGACCTATTGAAACACTGTAAAATTTTTAATATTTGTGAATAATAAATAAAATTAATAATAATAATATTGATGTAAAAGGATTGCAGTACCTTTTTGAAATAATTCATATGTCATATTTTCTAAGAGACTGTTCGTTAGATCTAAAATGATGGGCTTGTCTGTAACGAATCCCATCGACAATCCAACGTGGTCTTGAAGGTTCAAACCTACTGGAAGGTCTTTAATTAATGGAATCTGTTGAAAGGATTTTTGAATTAGCCATTGTTCATAAGTTAAATCCAGTTTCTCCTTAATTACGTGATATATAATCTTAATTATATATATATATATATATATATATATATATATATATATATATATATATATATATATATATATATATATATATATATATATATATATATATATATATATATATATATATATATATATATATATATATATATATATATATATATATATATATATATATATATATATATATATATATATATATATATATATATATATATATATATATATATATATATATATATATATATATATATATATATATATATATATATACATATATAAATCCTCAAGATGATCTGTTGGACCAATTCCGGAAAGCATCAAGATTTGAGGAGTGTTAATAGTTCCTGCAGACAATATAACTTCTTTCCTTGCAAGAACATCATGATATTCACCGTACCTGAAGAAACGAACACCGTAGGCACGATTAGTGGCAGAGTCTATCAAAACCTGAAAAATAAATTCAGTCTGATATATTGTTGAAGGATTGTGATAAAAAAAAAAAACATTATATAACATTTGGATGCAAATGTAGTTTTAGATTTGGGTTCAAGGGTAAAAGTGAAAGAAGATAGTTGTATAATTTTTTTTATATAACTTCTGGTGGGCAAAGGCCAGAGACCTACTAAAATTTCCACCTAGCTGCACTAGAGAAGTTTATCTTTGACTTCGAAGACTCCTTCCAAGATGCATGGCCAGGAGTTTTTCTTAAAGGTAATTAAAGTTTATACTGACTTGATCTCAAAATACAAATAAAAATTAAAGCTTGAGGGACAGTAAATTACCATATATATTTTAGATTAACTAAATTTAAGTTTATAAATCACTGAAAAAAGTGAATAATAATTCTTTATATATTTGACAGTCAATCTATTGAAATTTAGAGGAATCATCTAGATCCTTCAGGTTCTTCGAAGGTCGTTGTGACAGAGCAATGTGCATCTTATCAAAGAATTGCTCCAGGAAAAGATTAATCTAAAGAAATATTTAGTTTATGCTAATAAATAGATGTACGATCCTTCAACGACTTAGTTTATATATTTATTTTTAGTAATAGAAAAGCTCAAATTTGTTATTTTATTAAACTTTTTTCGAAGAACAGTATAGAGAGAGTGACGCAACAATTCGACGGGCAGAAAGTGATTGGAGAGAATTAGTGAGAGCAAGAGAGTTGATAAGACAAAAAACCCGTGGTGTTAAAGACGTGATATTAATTGTCAGTATTATTTTTTTTAAAAGTTTATATTTATAAGAGCGTTTTTTTTTTTCATGATTATTTTCGAAAATTTTCTCTGTTCAACTGACTATTTTTTCTTTTCCCAATATTTTAGCTAATTAGACGTCATAACTTATTCATGGAGGACATTTGTTTCTATAAGAAATATTTAAGTTTTTTTTTTAATCTTTTGTCATAAAGAATCTTCTTTTTAGAGTGATTTAAATTGCTTTATGTCCCAAAAGTGAGTATTTAGTCATAAAGAAAAGTCATAAATTTCAAAAGAAATTTTCACTTCTTTCAACTAACCCTAAAAAGTACGAGGTTTTTCGTTGGGTCAACAAAATGAATATGTTTGATGTTATCATATGCAGAAAGTGTTTTCCTTTTATGTTTCTATTTAAAAAAATTTAAAAAATGATTAAATAAAATTAATGAAACGAACATAATAGGCTAATAAAAATTAATAAAAAAGTAGCGTTTAGTTTCTTTGAATTTTTAATTCTATTTAAGTTTAATAAGATATGTTTTTAAAGTTTAAAAAATCAGAGAAAATTATTTTTTAATCAAAATTTAAAAATTTCTATTCTCAACTAGTCTAAATTTAAAAGATTTTTTTATTTAGATGAAGATAGTTTTCAAGTTATTACATAATTCTACTTTTGAATTAAAAAAAAAAAAAAAAAAAAAAAAAAATAAAAAAAAACATGTTTTAAAATAATTCAAATTTCAAAATCGCTTTACCTTCGTAACATGAGAGTGTTTTGCGATATCTAAATTTTTCCTTTTTCCAGCAGGAAGGAGAAATGCTTTGTTTGTTGAACATCGATAACCATCCCTTATTGTAGATTGTATATTACTGAAAACTGAAAATTATTATTAACGTATATCATTATTATTATTATTATTATTATTATTATTATTATTATTATTATTATTATTATTATTATTATTATTATATTATTATTATTATTATTATTATTATTATTATTATTATTATTATTATTATTATTATTATTATTATTATTATTATTTCTATTGTTATTATTATTATTAGTACAGATCCTACACATTGTACTCAGATATTTCTGACCATTGTCCCTATGTATTAATGCTGGAATCACCACCTACTTCAAAAAAAAACAAAAGAAAAAAGTAGCTTCTAGACTTATCTGAAGACCGTAAAAATAAATTTCTAAACAAATAAAGACAACAGATTTCTCATTTGTACAAAGTATCAATGTTTCAATAAATGAAAAATTCAAAAAATTCAATCAAACATTCTTCAGTATTTACGACAAAAGTGTTAAGAGAGGCATCATACAAATGCAAACTGCATTATTGAAAAAGTTAATTAGAAAACCTAAAGCTTCCTATTTTGAAAATAAATTCAAACAAACCCAAAACGATGCCCAATCAACATGGGTATTGATAAATAATATATTAAATCGCCACAAAAATAATGAAATTATAATTCCAGAAATAAAAATTAAAAACATGATGGTGACTGACAAGCAACATATAGTCAATGAACTGAATTCCTATTTTACAACCATAGGAGGTAAAGTGGTAGTAAAAATTTCCCAGACAAATATATCTTTTATTGACTATCTAGAAATGCACAATGTTCAAAAATATTTCTTTTTGAAACATATGAAGTTCAGAAGTCAAGTGTGCAATAAATAGTTTGAAAAACAAAAACTATGATATTCATAGTGTATCAAACTGGATTTACAAATACTGCACAAATGAAATATAATCAGTATTACCCATTCTCTACAATACTTCACTTGAGTTAGACCACTTCCCAGAAGAATTGAAAATAGCAAGAGTTAAACCCGTTCCTAAAACTGTTGATTCCTCATTTCACAATAGCTTCCTTCCGATCTCCATCCTACATACAATTGGCAAAATATTCGAGAAATTAGTGCATACACAACTTACAAATTACTTTAACGAAAATGAACTCCTTTCACAGACTCAGTCTGGATTTATAAAAAAATACAATGAAATGACAAAAAGATACAATCATAAATCAAACCACATCTGCTAAATTTTTAGGAGTTATTTTCAATAAGAAACTCGTCTTCAAACAACATATAAATAATCTTATTAGGAAACTTGCATATGCAACTTTTGCGTTCCTAAAGATAAAAAACTTTATTCCAAAATATATATACTAAAAAATCTATATTACACCTTTGTTAACCCACACTTACTATATAATCTCCTTGTATGTGGATGTGCAAGTGTATACCTGCTACAACCTTTAATAACACTACGTAAAAATAATTCGAATATTATCTGGACCACGAAATTACTATGAACATCCAAGCAAACTTTTCAAAAAATTATTTTTACTCAAACTACAAGATATGCTCACCCTTACAATGACTACACACATTTCCAAAGTCATAAACTGAATGTCAAATGAAAATCTGACAAATTTAATAATGCATAATCAAAAGGTAAGAAAACAAAATTTGCGTAGCACAAACTCACATACGCTAAAGAAAACAAAGTACACACTAACTAAATATCGGAGATCTATATCATACAATGGCATTGAAAAATGTAATCAATTTCCTAAACACATACATGAAATAGCAACACTTTCTATATTTCGTAAACATATTAAAAATCACATGATGTCAAAATACTAAAGAAGGTACCCAACCTTATTCATCCACTAACCCAAAATCAGAAATTCTGTTACTACCATTATTGTTTCAAATATAGCCATATCTCTATTATTATACTTAGTATTATAATAATTTAATTGATTATAAATAATCAATATTTTTATTTTTATTACTTATATTATTGAATTTACTATTGTTAGTAATATTATTATTATTATTATTATTATTATTATTATTATTATTATTATTATTATTATTATTATTATTATTATTATTATTATTATTATTATTATTATTATTATTATTATTATTATTATTATTATTATTATTATTTTTATTATTATTATTATTACTTTTAATTATAATTACGATTATAATGTAATACTTTATAAATTCTCAGTATCTAATATTTGTTCCTAGGGAAATATTTTTAATAGTGATTTATTATTATTATAATTATGTATAAAATTAATGGGGTCAAAGAACGAGTTCGTCCCCCTAGAAACCCATTTCAGTTCTGCATCAATACATATAACGAATACGATGTTTGCTTCCATGAAATTTGTAATTGAAAAAAAATTAATAAAGATGAAATATTAAAGATTATCATTATTATTAATTATTATTATTATTATTATTTTATTATTATTATTATTATTATTATTATTATTATTATTATTATTATTATTATTATTATTTATTATAATATATATATATATTATATATATATATATATATATATATATATATATATATATATATATATATATATATATATATATATATATATATATATATATATATGCAGGGTGTCCCAGATGTCGCGCACCATACAGGTTTTCAAAAAATATATTGACGAAATTTATTTTCTGCTTTCAAATTGCATTATGTTTGGGAAATTAAGAGAAGAAAGAGTTCAACTTGTTTTCATGTTTGGTAGACAAGGGGCTACACACCGCTCAGTAGCTGATGCTATTCAATGCGGCCACCCTTGGAGACAGCCACTGAGCCATACCACTGTCTGCCGTTTAAGCAAACGCTTCCAATAAAACTGGCTCAGTTGCTGACCGTCCGAGATGTGGGCGACCAAAGAGTTCAACTGATGAAGAAACCTCCACTATGGTTTTGGCGAATGTTGTGAAAAGTCAGAAGATTAAGTCAGGAGGTAAACATAAACAAATCATCAGTGCGTCGTATTCTCATGAATTTCAAATATCATCCGCTCAAAGTACGTCTTGTGCAAACTCTACATGGTGATGACACAGACAGGCGGATGGAATTTTGTGAATGGATGTGTGAACATATGAATTCGTTAATATTTTTCAATGATGAAGCTATTTTTCATTTGAATGACCAGGTGAACCGGCACAATATGCGCTATTGGTTAGATAACAAACCATGTTGGAATGAGGAGGGACACTACTAGCATAACTCGAAGATCAAGGTGTGGGATGGAATCTGGGAGGAAGAAATCATTAGCCCATACTTCATCAATGATGATGTCACTGCGGAAACCTATTTAGAATTACTGTCAATCTTCTTGAATGACTATCTTAAGGATGTTCCAATACTTCGATGACAGAACGTCGTTTTTCAGTAGGATGGAGCTCCACCACATTTTGCATGCGTGCATGACCACTTGGACTATACCTTTTCTAACTTATGGATTGGGCGGAGAGGGCCCTTGGAGTGGACACCCCGATTACCTGATCTTACACCACTTTACTATTTCCTTTAGGGTTATCTCAAATCTTTTGTGTACAAAAATTGCCAACGCACCCTTGAGGATTTAATTAAGGAATGCAGTAACGAATACATGCCAAATAATCACCCCTGAAACCCTCAGGAGTGTGAAAGACAGTTTAGTGAAGAGAATAGATGCGTGTTTTAATGAAGAGTGTACTCCCTTTGAGCATGTGTTATGATTAAATAAAGAAGTTTCTTTTAATATCAATTTTCTTTTCCAAAACCTGCATGGTGTGTGATATCTGGGACAACCTGTATATATATATATTAAATTTACCTGTTTGGTTTTCAGCATTATAGTCTCCCGTGGAATAACCGAGTTCTTGCCCAGCTCTTATTAAGATATCTGCCAAAGGAGTTTTCCATCTATGATCACTAACTGTAAGTTCTCCTTTCGTAGAGTGATATCTTTCTTAATTGCGAAATAAATAAATGGAAATTTGTGAATAAAATATCATATGATATATTATATATATATATATATATATATATATATATATATATATATATATATATATATATATATATATATATATATATATATATATATATATATATATATATATATATATATATATATATATATATATATATATATATATATATATATATATTATATATATATATATATATATATATATATATATATATATATATATATATATATATATATATATATATATATATATATATATATATATATATATATATATATATATATATATATATATATATATATATATATATATATATATATATATATTAAGTATATATATATATATATATATATATATATATATATATATATATATATATATATATATATATATATATATATATATATATATATATATATATATATATATATATATATATATATATATATATATATATATATATATATATATATATATTATTATATATTATATAGATTTTAATAATATTAATAAATAATATAATAATAATAATAATAATAATAATAATAATAATAATAATAATAATAATAATAATAATAATAATAATAATAATAATAATAATAATAACGAGAAAAACATGGTGCGTTTGTACTAGAGTTTACTTTGTGTTTTAAAAGAATAAATATAAATTGAGTTGTTGCTAGGTTAGGCCTAATTTATCATATCTTAAAAATGTTCAACCCGGGCAATAAGAATATTAAATTTAACCGGACAGATTTAGCCCGTTCTCCAAGCGACAGTTTTGCAGGGTGAAGTTTTTTTAAAGTGCCTCTCTGGTCTCAAAAAATGGTAAATATATTTATTTTTAATTTAATTGCTAATATAAAAATTAAATAAATTTTTGCGTGACGTTATACATGAGTTAAAAGCCGCCGCCATCTTGTTTTCTTGTTGTTGATTGCTGTTGCTATCTTTGTTATTATTATTTTTTATTCTTCTTGTTTTTTCTTCTTCTTCTTACTCTTCTTCTCCTCTTTCTTCCTTTCTTCTTCGAAAAAAATAAGTCTAACCGGCTTAAAAACTGACTTGAGCATTGCTAACAGCAATGATTAATCTATGACGTAATATAAACATTATAGTCGTATTCACCAGCAAAACGTAACAATAATTAGTGAAAATTACATTAAAATACGATAAAATTTAAAAATGTTGAAAACATTAATAACCAACTAAGTTCTTAAAATATAATAAAAAAAACTCAATATTATTATTCAACAACAAAAAATAATAATATTTGTGAAAATTACAGTAAAAATTAAAAATTTGCATATTGCAAGCATAAGGATTTGCAACATTCAATGATTAGTGTTTTAATACATTACTGCATTAGTGATTTAGCACTTTTTTTTTGTGTTTTTCTTTAAATTTAAATGAAAAAAAATTTTATCTATATTTTTGCATTATTATTGCAAAAAATAAGTAAACAATTATTATTAATTTAATTATTAATATAAAAATTAAATAAATAATAATTATTCTTTTCCGTGACGTAATACATGAGTTA
>SEYY01022390.1:50000-51087 GCA_009176605.1 Armadillidium nasatum
ATAGGAAGTTGGGAAAATAGATGAAGGGAGTGTGTTCCAGACTTTACCAGTAGAAGGACATGTAAGTTTGAGCACATGTAAGGTTGAGTTAAGTCTGGGATCAGAGAGTTGGACACAGAAAGGATTAGACTGTGAAAAAGGCGAGTCGCATGAGCCCTTCTCAATGGAGGAGATATGCGACGAGAGAGTTTAAAAGAGCAGTGTCCGTTGTAACAGTTATAGTATAGAAAGAGTGACGCAATAATTCGACGGGCAGAAAGAGACTGAAGAGATTTAGTGAGAGCAGGAGAGTTGATAAGAAGTTAATGACCTAGACTCCACCTTTTCTAGGAGAGCTGTATGAGTGGAACCACCCCAGATGTATGAGGCGTACTCTATACAGGAGCGAACAACACCTCTATAAAGAGCAAGCAACTGGGGTGGAGTGAAGAAATGCTGAAGACACCTCAAAACACCCAACCCCTTAAGAGCTTGTTTAGAAAGAGAAGTAATGTGATCTTTCCAAGAAAGATCACGAGAAAAAGAAACACCAATAATATTAAGGAGAGATGAAGGTTTGAGTTGTGTGTTTTCGAAGAAAATATCCTAATTGTGTGAAAGATTGTGTCGAGTAGAGAGATGGAAGAATTGAATTTTTGAGGCCTTGAAAATGACCATGTTTTCTCTGCCCGAATTTGAAATGCGAGATAGATCAGAGGTTAGTTGCTCCAAGGCCACCCTCCTTGCGTTTATTAACTGTTGTTGGGAGGGGCGCCTTTCAAACTGAAAAGAGTAATGAAGAGCGGAGTCATCAGCATAGGGGTGGATTGCAGATGAAGTAATATAGAGAAAGTCATTAATGAAAAGTAAAAAAAGTGATGGGGATGGAACAAATCCTTGAGGAACACCACTATTAATATATATAAAAGATGAACGGTGGCCGTCTACAACAGCTGCTATAGAACGGCCGGAAAGGAAATCAGAGAGAAGGCCACAGAGAGAAGGATAGATTCCGAAAGAGGAAAGTTTTGAAATCAAAGCTTTGTGCCAGACTCTATCGAAAGCTTTTGATATGTCCAGCGCGACAACAAAAGATTCACCAAAACCC
>SEYY01022392.1:7500-10000 GCA_009176605.1 Armadillidium nasatum
AAAAAAAAAAAAAAAAAAGATTTTTGAAAGATTATGAGCAAAAACGCATTTTTTAAATTTTGTAATTTATGTGCTAAATAGTTTAGCTTTCGTTCTTACATCACACCATCCTCTTCAGAGTTGAAGAATGTGTTTTTAATGGATTGTAGTTTCAAATCTACATATATTATATATATTATATATTTATATATATTTATACTATATATATATATATAATAAATATATATATATATATTATTAATAATATATATATTAATTATAATATATATAATATTTATATATATAATATATATATAATAATATATTAATATATATAATATTATATATATATAATAATATATATCATATTTGACATTATAAATATATCACCATTCCCACTTTTGTGGGGTGGTTTCCACCACAATTCCCTTACAAACATACTCATTCTTACCTTTCAATCCCTTTCACCACCGCCTCATTCACTCTGTCCTCCAAGTCTTCTACCCTCTTTTACTCAAATTAATTCCCCCAAATTCTCTCACTCCATCATCCATCTTCATTTGGCCTTCCCCTCCCACCCCCATCATCGGATCTTAGTACCCCACATTCTTCCTCTTCATTCTACACTATGTCCAACCATTTTAGCACCCCTCCTCGCTAAACAAAACCCCTCCATTTACACTTATTCTTTCATTTCAAACAATAATTTGCATACCACCACCTTTCATCTCAAAGGAATTCAAACTTTCCATCCGAACATATCATCCATTTTTCACAACATACATAATAATGCATTCAAACATTTTATCTTTATTTCGAATTTTTTCCTTTCTTACATACTTCTCTTAGACCCCCAACACTTTCATTCCAAATACCACTCTATTCTTTATTCTTTTCCCCACCAACCTTCCAAGATATTTGAATTCATCCACCTCCTTAAGTTTCCTTCCCCTCTACTTCCCCCATTCCTCCCTCCACATCTCTTCATCTTCACCTCCAATCCTCATAACTTTTCTCTTCGCTGGATTGACTTTCAATCTCATGTTTGGACATTTCCCCTCAAACTCTCTCACAAGTATTCTCAACTTTTCTCTACATTCTGCCACAAACACCGCATCATCTGCAAAAAGTAAAACATTCACATCCCATTCACGCTCCATATTTTTCAACCTAATACCCTTCCCTTCTCTTTCCATTTCTCTAACTACACCATCTATCAATAGATTAAACAACCATGGCGACATTACACACTCCTGTCTCAATCTCACTCCTATGCTAAAACAATCCAATAGTTCCCTCTTCACACTCACTTTTAATCTACAATTCGCTTAAAAAGCTTGGACCCCCTTCAGTAATTTCCCTTTCAACCCCCCTTCCTTTAATATTTCGAATAGCTTTCTTCTATTATATGCTTTTTCAAGATCAAGAAAACACACACATATATATATTATATATATATATATATATATATATAATATATATATATATATATATATATATATATATATATATATATATATATATATATATATATATATATATATATATATATATATATATATATATATATATATATATATATATATATATATATATATATATATATATATATAATATATATATATATATATATATATATATTATATATATATATATATATATATATATATATGTATATTATATATATATATATATATATATATATATATATATATATTATATATATATATATATATATATATATATTTAAACTTGATACTTTCGAAAGTTTCGAATATATCTAACATAGTATTATTTTTAAACATATTTCTCTCTTAAACCTTTCAAAGCTGTCAGTTACATTATGAAAGACTCTGACATGAATATGTGACTGGGAATCTCTCCTCTTTAGTTATTTTCTTTACTTTGTAATCATCTTCTGATTTCCGTTCCTACCGTTCTATATTTTTCACTGACGTAGAGAAAATTGAGAATGACTTCAATGCTTCCAAACTCTGTTCTTTCATATACACACTTGATATAAGATTTCATATGAATATATCGTTTTCAAGTACATTCATCTCAAACCCTAACATTTCCTTAATATTTTTGATTTTACATTTTTTTGAAGATCTTTCTTAGATGAATCACATTTTCTTTTACTAAGAATTTTTAATTCCGCTTAACTGCTTTCATCAATTCTTTTATGCTTTTGAAATTAAATTTACTTGCTATTTAAGGCGTTAGATACTAAATTTCTACAATGTTCATTTTTATATATATTCTTATGGTAGTCTACCATATTCTTTCTTCTTTTTCACTTTGTTTACATTCCATTTGTTCAAACGCCGAGTGAAGGACATGTCAGTCAATATGTCATGTGGGATATTTATTTAGCCGTTTGTGCCTTTTTTATATATATATATATATATATATATATATATATATATATATATATATATATATATATATATATATATATATATATATATATATATATATATATATATATATATATATATAATATATATATATATATATA
>SEYY01022392.1:20000-22500 GCA_009176605.1 Armadillidium nasatum
TATATATATATATATATATATATATATATATATATATATATATATATATATATATATATATATATGATCTTCTCTCTATTACTTCATCTCCTATACATTCCTATGCCGATGACTTCACCCTTCATTATTCCTTTCAATTTGAAAGACGTCCCTCCCAACAGCAGTTGATAGATTCAAGAAGGATGGCTTGGAGCAACTGACCTCTGATCTTTCTCGTATTTTAAATTTTAGGGCAGAGAAAACATGGTCGTTTTCAATGCCTCAAAATCTCAATTCCTCCATCTTTCTACTCGACACAATCTTCCACACAACTATGACATCTTCTTCGAAAACACTCAACTCAAACTTTCATCTATTCTCAACATTCTCGGTGTTTCTTTTTCTCGTGATCTTTCTTGGAAAGATCACATTACTTCTCTTCTAAGCTTCTAAGAGGTTGGGTGTTCTGAGGCGCCTTCATAATTTTTTTATGCCACCCCAGTTGTATGCTCTGTATAGGGGTGTTGTTCGCCCCTGTATGGAGTACACCTCGCATATCTGGGGTGGTTCCACACATACAGCTCCTCTTGAAAAGGTGGAGTCTAGGGCTTTTCGTCTTATCAACTCTCCCGCTCTTGCTAACTCTCTCCAATCTCTTTCTTCCCGTCACTTTCTCTATACTATCGCTATTACAACGGACATTGCTCTTCTGAACTCTCACGTCACATACCTCCTCCGTTGAGAAGGGCCCGTTCGACACGACTTTCTACCCAGTCTCATCCTTTCTCTGTCCAACTCTCCGACCCCAGACTTAACCGCTATGCTCACTCTTACATGTACTCTACTGGTAAAGTCTGGAACACACTCCCTTCATCTATTTTCCCAACTTCCTTTGACTTGTACACTTTTAAACGCCGTGTATCGGGTCACGTCGACCAATAGCGACCCGATTTCGAATGCTCCCCAACTCTGGTGGATTATGGTAGGCCTTTGGCCTTTGCCCACCAGAGGAGACAAAAAAAAAAAATATATATATATATATATATATATATATATATATATATATATATATTATATATATATATATATATATATATATTATATTATATATATATATATATATATATATATATATATATATATATATTATAAATATTATATATGAGAGAGAGAAAGAGATAAATAATGATTTGACATTTATTTATCTTGTAAATTAATAATACTTGTAAAAATTCCATCCTCATAATTCTAATCGGATTAGGCGAGTATTCATTAATTATATTCGTAATTATTCCTTCAGTATAATACAGATCGAATTATCCATTCTTAAGAGTATTTGTATTATCTTTTTGTCATAAATGCTTCTAATAAATCACAGAATGAGATTAGAGATGCTTCACCTGTTATAAACTCATAATACTTTAAAAAGATGAAGAAATATAGTATTAATTATTAAATTGAAAGGAGGAATAATGATTTTCAAATCTTCCAAAATAATAACGAGAATTGAAATAAAAAAAAAAGAAATGTTGCTCTCATTTTCAATTTTTTGTGTTTATTAAAAAATAATTAATTTACTGAACGTTTGTGATTATTTTCCATTGTAAGTAGTCTTCTTCTTCTTCTTCTTCTTCTTCTTCTTCTTCTTCTTCTTCTTCTTCTTCTTCTTCTTCTTCTTCTTCTTCTTCTTCTTCTTCTTCTTCTTCTTCTTCTTCTTCTTCTTCTTCTTCTTCTTCTTCTTCTTCTTCTTCTTCTTCTTCTTCTTCTTCTTCTTCTTCTTCTTCTTCTTCTTCTTCTTCTTCTTCTTCTTCTTCTCTTCTTCTCTTCTTCTTCTTCTTCTTCTTCTTCTTCTTCTTCTTCTTCTTCTTCTTCTTCTTCTTCTTCTTCTTCTTCTTCTTCTTCTTCTTCTTCTTCTTCTTCTTCTTCTTCTTCTTCTTCTTCTTCTTCTTCTTCTTCTTCTTCTTCTTCTTCTTCTTCTTCTTCTTCTTCTTCTTCTTCTTCTTCTTCTTCTTCTTCTTCTTCTGTCATTTTAAAATGTACAAACATGATCTGATGAAGATTTGTGCTTATTAATTATTCCAAGAATGATATAAAGCAAGAGAAAATTAGACAGAAAATTAATTTGAATGACGTAAGTGCTTATGCTTTCTGATATATATATATATATATATATATATATATATATATATATATATATATATATATATATATATATATATATATATATATATATAATATATATATATATATATATATATAGTGATAATATAAAATTTAAAAGAAATTTTTGGACAAACATAATCATTTCTATAGCAAATGTTATGTCGAATCATAATTTCTAAATTCATGTACAGGAACATTCATTTAATCTTTTACTGTTAAAACCACCAGCAATTGCTTCACCCCTGCAAAATTTAGACTTGACATAAAAAAAATTTGAGAATGATCTTTTGTCTCGGAAAAAGTTATTACTATTTAATTTATTTTTGTTGTCGTAATTCATATATTTTTATATTAATGG
>SEYY01022392.1:30000-35000 GCA_009176605.1 Armadillidium nasatum
TATATATATATATATATATATATATATATATATATATATTTATATATATATATATATATATATATATATATATATATATATATATATATATATATATATAATATATAATATATAAACGTTCGTGCTCTGTTTTTACATTAAACTATTTAAAAACTACTTTATTAAAACAATAAAAAGTAAAAAATTAAAACATTTCAACAAATAGGTTAAAATGATATATAAAAGACAATAGAGAGCACGTAACGTTTCAGAGTTTTTTTATCAGCTCCTTCTTTTGGACGTGAGTGAAGAAAGAATGAGAGAGACTAGTGCACTGAGTATGTCTTCTCTTAAAAAACGGACAGAGAACTTATTTACAAAGAAACTTATAAAAGCCAACACAAAACAACACACACGCACGAACACTCAAATCAGAAAGCCACACATACTCAAACACGGAAACTCAAAAAATTATAATAATATATATATATATATATATATATATATATATATATATATATATATATATAATATATATATATATATATATATATATATATATATATATATATATATATATATATATATATATATATATATATATATATATATATATATATATATATATATATATATATATATATATATATATATATATATATATACATACAATCATACAATCGGAAACAACTACTTATATTTAGTATTTAGTTGTTTTTCAGGATGGTTGAAAATTTTTTAACTATTCTTTAAATACAGTCTTCACAAATCCGTAAGTGATATCATCTGGATCAAAAAATCTAGGGGAGGAGTTAAAATTATAGATATGTTTTATGTAACAGGATCGATAAATCTGTTTATGTTTTTTTTATTTCAGAAAGAAAAATAAAAGATGCATCGTCCCAGCCTATGGAATGATGTTCCATGATATGTAAAAATATTGCATTACTAGTGCTGCAGCGTCTAACTTTGGCAGTGAAAGAGTTTGAAGAGTTTTAATGGTTTCCTTGTAGTATGCCATTTGACATGTGCTTCAAGGCAGTCTATGCACTCCCCCCATTTTCTCGGTATTCGTAGTGTTATTTGAAATTAATGCAGAAGACAAAGTTATCAAGGAGAGGTAAACATGAGTAATATGTTCCATCATAGCGTTTGGATATGGAAGAACTAATATATTTTGAGGTTAATTTCGTTGGTGCAAATTATTACTTTCATAAAAACGAGAAAGGGCCCTAAAGTGTTGCTTATAGATATATTCCTGTGAATAGCAGAGTTAAAAATTGGTGAAAAAAGAAAGAAATTCCTCGTCTAAGAAGAAATTTCATTCGTATTCTTTTCGTTTTGCTCTTTGTATGCTTATGCTTCGTTTTTCCTTTAAATAATTTCTCAGTGCATAAATCTCTCTCATCCTTTCTTCATTTTCGTCCGAAAGAGGAGGTTGATAAAAACTCCGAAACGTTACGTGTTCTCTTTGTTTTTAACCCTATTGCTATTATATATCATATTAACCTGTTTGTTCAAATGTCTTAATTTTTTACTTTTTATTTTTATTAAAGTTTATATATATATATATATATATATATATATATATATATATATATATATATATATATATATATATATATATATATATATATATATATATATATATATATATATATATATATATATATATATATATATATATATATATATATATATATATATATATATATATATATATATATATATATATATATATATATATATATATATATATATATATATATATATATATATATATATATATATATATATATATATATATATATATATATATATATATATATATATATATATATATATATATATATATATATATATATATATATATATATATATATATATATATATATATATATATATATATATATATATATATATATATATATATATATATATATATATATATATATATATATATATATATATATATATATATATATATATATATATATATATATATATATAATATATATATATATATATATATATATATATATATATATATATATATATATATATATATATATATATATATATATATATATATATATATATATATATATATATATATATATATATATATATATATATATAATAATAATAATAATAATAATAATAATAATAATAATAATAATAATAATAATAATAATAATAATAATAATAATAATAAGAAGCTTTCATTATAAGTATTAAAAAGCTTTTGCAAATAATTTACCCCTCTAAGACTGACGGATTCATAATTATTAACAACCAAAAGCATTTTAAATAATTTAATTTATAATTACGTTAATTAATCAGTTTATTCTCTTTTCCATGATAAAAATAAATATTTTGATATTTTTAAAGCTTGAAGATTTCTCTGACTGCAAGACTCTGTAATTATAACATAGTGTGGACATTCGATCAAGTGATTTAAGATCCGAAAGAACAAATGAATGGTCGTTTCTTTTTAATTTTTGAAGAGTTTCTTTTATAATTTATTTATATTTTAAGTGATTTGATAGTTTTTGATATTGTGTTTTGATAAACATAATTTTTTATGACATATAATACAGGATTTTTAAAATTTAAAATATGTTTTAATATGTTGTATATTTTCTAATTGCGCTTGAAAATACGTGAATATATATATATATATATATATATATATATATATATATATATATATATATATATATATATATATATATATATATATATATATATATATATATATATATATATATATATATATATATATATATATATATATATATATATATATATATATATATATATATATATATATATATATATATATATATATATATATATATATATATATATATATATATATATATATATATATATATATATATATATATATATATATATATATATATATATATATATATATATATATATATATATATATATATATATATATATATATATATATATATATATATATATATATATATATATATATATATATATATATATATATATATATATATATATATATATATATATATATATATATATATATATATATATATATATATATATATATAATATATATATATATATATATATATATATATATATATATATATATATATATATATATATATATATATATATATATATATATATATATATATATATATATATATATATATATATATATATATATATATATATATATATATATATATATATATATATATATATATATATATATATATATATATATATATATATATATATATAATATATATATATATATATATATATATATATATATATATATATATATATATATATATATATATATATATATATATATATATATATATATATATATATATATATATAAATAATATATATATATAAATATATATATATATTAAAAAAAGCACACCAAAAAAAAATAAAAAATCTATATATATTTTCCCAACATTAAAAAAATGGGCGACCTGCAAATAGAAATTACCAAGAATAAGTAATATATTCGCTACACAATATATTAGATATAGAACATTGCTTACAAAATAATGATTCCCTTAAGATAAAAGGAAAATAAACTCAAATGCATGTTAATATTCCCTTGGAATTTAGACCAAAAATTAAATAATTTTTTTTCCTAAATTATTAGCCACAGGAATATCGTAAAAAAGTTATTTTCTTTTCTATTATTTCTACTGTTCTAAGTGCAAAGGCGACCTGAGGGAAATAAATCATGTTTATGAAAATTAATATCATAAAGGAATTTAGTGAATATGGTGAGCTTATTAAGAAAATAAATGAAAATATAAAGAAAAATTTATATATATATATATATATATATATATATATATATATATATATATATATATATATATATATATATATATATATATATATATATATATATATATATATATATATATATATATATATATATATATATATATATATATATATATATATATATATATATATATATATATATATATATATATATATATATATATATATATATATATATATATATATTATATATATATATATATATATTTGATAACCACTATGATAAATCAACCGATGGAATCATTATTTATAATAATTTCAATATAATTACTAATGATTCCATACCTATCCTGATACTGCAACTATGATAAAGAATAATTGATCTCGATATAATACTCCAATGGTTCATAATCACTTCTACTGACATATCTCGCCTATTCCAATAAAAATATATTTATAATATGATTTATATTTATAATATAATATATAACACTATATATAGTAGAAATATTTATATAATATATATAATATATGAATATATATATATATATAATATATATATATATATATATATATATATATTGAAATAAAGAATTTTTATATAAAAAATTTTATTCTACAACATTTAGACTAATAGTCAAAGATCTTATTGTAATTTACAAAATTTTTATTCTCTATCAAAATTGCTTTCGCTAGACCTAAATCGAGTTTGATTGTTATTATTTTTTGCATATTCAAAATCTTAAAATTTCCATTCGAAGCTCTGGAATTTAGCCAGATTTTTTTATTTTTTTATGTTATTTTTATTTTTTTAATTTTTTTAAGAAAAAAAAAAAAAAAAAAAAAAAAATATATATATATATATATATATATATATATATATATATATATATATATATATATATATATATATATATATATATATATATATATATATATATATATATATATATATATATATATATATATATATATATATATAAATGGAAATAAGAATTTTTATATAAAAAATTTTATTCTATAACAAAATATAGGGGGAGGACGTAGCGCCGTCCGAAGCGATGCTAGTACCCCCCATTGGGCATAACCCGCGGAGTGATAGGGTGTTCTAGACTATTCCGTTTCACTCCGTTGCCCTTTGATTCGTTCCTTTTCGCGTTTCACCTTCTCAGAGGGTCTCTAGATTACCTTCGCCTCATACTGCA
>SEYY01022393.1:0-5000 GCA_009176605.1 Armadillidium nasatum
TTTCTTACGAAAGCCATACTGGCGATCTGAGATAAGATTAGAAGAATTGAGATGTTTCCAAATCTTCCTGTTAAGGATAGATTCGAAAACTTTAGAAAGAACGGAGGTTAAAGAAATGGGTCGATAGTTAGAGGGTTGAGAAGACTCCCCCTTTTTCGGCATAGGCTGAATGAGCGCAGGTTTCCAGCAAGAAGGAAAGGTTGAAGCAGAAAGACATAGACAAAAAAAATTTACCGAGACAGGGTGCAAGCTCAGAAGCAGAAGTTTTGAGAACCAAAAGAGGGATACCATCAGGACCATACCCCTTCTTAGTGTTAAGCTCAGAGAGAGCAGAAATGACATCTTTAGAAGTAATTATAATTTTAGCCATAAATGAGTTTGAGGGGGTTGAAGGAGGAGGGACAGCTCCGGAATCGTCTAAGGTTGAATTAGAGGCAAAAGTTTGAGCGAAGAGTTCAGCTTTAGAGGAAGGCAAAACGGCAGTTGCACCGTTAGAAGTTACTAGGGGAGGGAAAGAGGAAGAAGCAAAGTTAGAGTTGACATTTTTGGCAAAATGCCAGATAGGGCGTGGGGAAGTAGAACCAGAAAGATTGTTGCATTTTAAACGGAGAAAGGAGTTATTAGTGTTACGGAGAATAGATTTGCACGATTCCGGGATGAAATATAAGTTGCATGTGTTTCTGGAGTTTGAAGACGACGGTAGTCCCTGAAGGAAGCATCCCTGCCGCGGACAGCACGAGAACAAGCAGAGTTAAACCAAGGCTTGTTAGGTTTAGTGGAAGGGAAGGAATATGGAATGTAAGCATCCATGCCAGAGAGAATCACCTCGGTTATGCGCTCTTCACACTCAGAGGGACCCCTCCCACGGATATAGTAATCATTCCATGGAAAATCAGAGAAGTACAACCGCAAGTAAGACTAGTTAGTGGCACCGAATTGCCAGAAACGTCTCCTCGCCGAAGGCTGGGGCCGTTCTTGCGGAAAACTTGAAGAGACAGGACAAGATACAGAGACAAAAAGGTGATCGGATGAGCCCAAAGGAGGAAAGAGCTTAACAGTGTAAGGAGAAGGATAAGAAGTCAGGAAAAGATCAAGAATGTTGGGTTCATCACCAAGGCGATTAGGAATACGGGTAGGAAGATGCACCAATTGCTGAAGGTTGTTCTGGATGGAAAATTGGAAGACGAGTTCACAAGCTGGATCGTGAGAACTAGATGAAAGCCATTGGACGGTGGTGAACATTGAAATCACCAAATATGATGATTTCGGAGAAAGGATAAAAAGAAAGAATGTGTACTATTTTCGAGTTAAGATAGTCGAAGAATTTTGGATAGTCAGTAGAGTTAGGAGATAAGTAGACAGAACAGATAAATTTAGTTGTAGAGTTGCATGAAAGTTTAAGCCATAAAGTAGAGAATTCAGAAGACTCCAAATTAGAGACACGAGAACAGATTACATCGTTGCGCACATATGCGCAACATCCGCCTTTGGCTGAAAATTGAGGATAGATACAGTAGAAGGAAACAGAGTAGGGTTTGCTGTCAGAACACTCAAACAACTGAGTTTCGGTTAAGAATACGAGATGAAGTCTAGATGAAGAGAGATGGTGTTCGACAAAATGGAAATTAGTAGAGAGACCGCAAATGTTGCAGAAGTTAATGAAAAGGAAGATCGTGCACCAGGGCAAGTCGGCATATATATATATATATATATATATATATATATATATATATATATATATATATATATATATATATATATATATATATATATATATATATATATATATATATATATATATATATATATATATATATATATATAATATATATATATATATATATATATATATATATATATATATATATATATATATATATATATATATATATATATATATATATATACGTATATATATAGTATATATATTATATATATATATATATATATATATATATATATATATATATATATATATATATATATATATATATATATATATATATATATATATATATATATATATATATATATATATATATATATATATATATATATTTGACTTTAAGAGAGATATCTTGGAATACACCGAAATGTTAAATTGTACGACTAATCTCTAAATTTGTGATTCCAAGTTCTGGATAAATAAGGAGATTCCTACACTATTGGGATATCGATTCCCAATGAACATGTCTCTCTGTGTGATACTTATCGAAATCTAAATATGTTCACATATCTCGTTTAGCTCTTTCTCACATAGCTTTTTAGCTGTTTTTCTTGGGTATAAACATGTGAAGAGCAAAATAAAAGAGAAAATAATAGTTAAAAAAGAAGACGGAAATCAGATTCTTTTTTAAAACAAACTTCCTTTCATTACCAAATTGTTCACTTTAGTTAGGGAACACAAACCATATATATATATATATATATATATATATATATATATATATATATATATATTATATATATATATATATATATATATATATATATATATATATATATATATATATATAATATATATATATATATATATATATATATATATATATATATATATATATATATATATTATATAATATATATATATATATATATATATATATATATATATATATATATATATATATATATATATATATATATATATATATATATATATATATATATATATATATATATATATATATATATATATATATATATATATATATATATATATATATATATATATATATATATATATATATATATATATATATATATATATATATATATATATATATATATATATATATATATATATATATATATATATATATATATATATATATATATATATTCCGGTGGGAAAAGGTCAGAGGCCAACAAAATTCCACAGGAGTTTGGAAAAAAAAACTATCCTAGACGATTGTGGTTGGCATGTCCAGATACACGGCGTTTGAAAGTTGGGAAAACAGATAAAGAGAGTTTGTTCCAGACTTTGCCAGTAGAGTATATGTAAGATTGAGCATAGTGGTCAAGTCTGGGGTCTGAAGGTTGAACAGAGAAAGGATGAGACTGTGCATGTAGAAAGGCTTGTCGCACGAGCTCTTCTCAATGTAGCACAAAAAGTGTTGTGGATAGGACAGAATCCTGAGGAACACTACTTTTAACAGATATAAAGGAAGAACGGTGGCCGTCTACAATAGTGCTATAAAACGACAGGAAAGGAAATTAGAGAGAAGCTCATTGAGAGAAGGATAGATACCGAAAGAGGGAAGTTTAGAAATCAAAGCTTTGTGCCAAACTCTATCGAAGGCTTTCAATATGTCCAGCGTCACAGCATAAGATTCTCCGAAATCCCGAAGAACGGAGGAACAAAAGTCAGAGAGAAGGGAAAGAAGATCACCAGTAGAGTCTTTCTTACGAAAGACATACTGACGATCAGAGACAAGATTTGAAGAATTGATATGCTTCCAAATCTTCCCGTTAAGGATAGATCGAAAACTTTGGTGGAAACGGAGGTCAAAGAAATGTTAGGATATGTGGAGGGTTGAGAGGGGTGAATGAGTACACGTTTCCAGCAAGAAGGGAAGGTTGAAGTAGAAAGACAAAGACGAAATAGTTACCAAGGCAGGGTACAAGCTCGAAAGCACAAGTTTTGAGAACCACAGGAGGAATACCATCGGGACCGTTCGCCTTCTAAGTATAAAGCTCATTGAGAGCATAAATGACATCTTTAGAGGAAATTATAATTTTAGGCATAAATGGGGTTGAAAACTTGAAGGAGAAGGTATAGCTCCGGAATCTTCTAAGATTGATTTAGATGCAAAAGTTTGAGTGAAGAGAAGAAAGTAAAACAGCAGTGTTGTGTCTGAAGATACTAAAAGAGGGAAACAGGAAGAAGCAAAGTTAGAGTTAACATTTTTTCCAAAATACCAGAAAGAACGCAAAGAGGAACCAGAAAGATTATCGCATTTTTTAAGGAGAAATGAGTTTTTAATGTTACGACGGATAGATTTTGCACAGTTCCGGGATGAAAGATAAGTTGAGTGAGTTTCAAGAGTTTGAAGACCTTGGTACTTCTTGAAAGCAGCATACCTTCTGCAGATAGCGCAAGAACAAGCAGAGTTAAACCAAGGTTTGTTAGGTTTAGTAGACGGGAAAGAAAATGAAATGTATGCCTCCATGCTAGAGAAAATTATCTAGGTAATGCGTTCTGCACACTCCGAGAGACCCCTCCAAAGGAAGCAATAATCATTTCACTGGAAAATCAAAGAAGTACGACCGCAAGTCTAACCAGCTTGCGGCACCGAAATGCCACAAACGTTTCCTTTCAAAAGAAGAGAGTCTTTCCTGCGGAAGACTTTGAAGAGATAAAAGAGGATACAGAGATAAGAAAGATGATCGGAGGAACCCAGAGGAAGAAAGAGTTTAACAGTATAAGGAGAAGGATTGGAAGTTAGGATAAGGTCTAGATATGTTGGGTTCATCTCCAAGACGATCAGGGATACGAGTAGAGAGCTGCACCAGCTGCTCAAGGTCGTTTTGGATAGCGAAATGGAAGCCACGTTCATCAGTTGTATCATGAGAACTAAAAGAAATTCATTGGCGGTGGTGAACATTGAAATCACCTAACATGATAGTTTCGGAGAAAGGAGAAGAAGAGAGATTGTGCTCTATTTTGGAGTTAGTCAGTAGAATTAAGAGATAAATAAACAGAACAAATGAATTTAGTCGTAGAATGGCAAGAGAGCCTAATCCATAAGGTGGAAAATTCGGAAGACTCCAAATTAGAGACACTAGAACAAACGACATCGTTGCGCACGTATGTAAAACAACCACCTTTGGCTGAAAATTGAGAATAGAGAGATTAGGAAGAAACAGAATAGGGTTTGGTGTCAGAACGCTCAAACATTTGAGTTTCGGTCAAGATCAAGAGGTGAGGTCTAGAAGAAGAGAGGTGATGTTTAACAAAGTGATAATTGGATTGCAGACCGAGAATGTTGCAAAAATTA
>SEYY01022393.1:7500-12500 GCA_009176605.1 Armadillidium nasatum
TCTTATTTGCTTTGCTTTTCTTATCATATTATTCATTGTTATTTATTTTTGTATTTAGCCTGATATATATATATATATATATATATATATATATATATATATATATATATATATATATATATATATATATATATATATATATATATATATATATATATATATATATATATATATATATATATATATATATATATATATATATATATATATATATATATATATATATATATATATATATATATATATATATATATATATATATATATTATATATATATATATATATATATATATATATATATATATATATATATATATATATATATAATATATATATATATATATATATATATATATATATATATATATATATATATATGAAATATTAAATATTAAAATAAACATAAAAAAAAAAAATAAAAAATTAAAATAAAATTATTTTATTGAATTCCACACCACTTATATTAATCGAGGTTTCGAGAATCTTCTCTTTCCCATCATCAGAATCTTAAGGGGAGGTTTCAATTTTGAAAAAAAAAAATTTCAACCGATTCTCCTGAAAATTTCAATATATATACCTTTTTTCCCGACGAAAAAACTCGATTCCTAAAGTTTTTACGAGCGAGTTAATGTTTAGCATTTATATCGGAATGTTTTTTTCAAATTCAAATCTACGGTGAAGCCACATAAAAAATTGTTTTGGTCTGAAATTTGGAAAATATGTTCCTAATTCTATTGGCTACAAAAACTTTTAATAGAGTTTTGCTCCCAGAGTTACACAAAAAATAGTATTAGCCCAAGACTGACCCACTATCGAAAGAAACTTTTTGAAAAAAAAAAATCCACATTTTCGAGGAAAAATATTTTTTTTAAAAAAAAGTATAATTACTACGTAAATAAATTTTGGCGTACTTATAGAGGAGTGTTGGCGCTACAAATTTTCAAAAATTCCAAAAGTTTAAGAAGCTCTATCTTCCTTCAAACAATTAGCATTTAATAATGCTCTAAATAAATGTTGTAGACCTATCTCTCTTCTAAACAATATCCAAAACTATAAAAAATGCTCGAATAGGATTTTTTTTAAAATAGTTTTTTTCTCCGAAAGGGCAAAGAAAATTTCAAAAAAAAATTCGACTGATTATACCTTTTTTTCTGGACGTGATATCAAAAAAAGAAAAGAAAAGATAGCTTTTATTGGTCAGAGTACTTAAAAAATTAATTAACATACTATCAAAATGTTTCCTAACCTTTTTCCTAATAAAATTTAAAATTTTCGAATATTAATAAAATCCATTATCTGTGAATCATTGTTCATAAACGAAAAAATGATGTAAAACGATGTTAAAATTATCCTTTTAGCTACACTAAAACAGTTTAATTTTCTATCTGGCCAAGTAGTAGGAACAAATTAAGTTCCAATCTCAATGTTTGCTCGTTCGTTTGTTTGTTTTTTACCGAGATGATAAATTTGCTCCTCGGATAATCCTTTTGATTGCGTTTTCTTTCCTCGTTTCAATTCATTCGCAGACTTAAGTCTTGTCTTCTTATCATCATTCGAATTAAATTTTCTTTTTTACCGTAACAACCCCTTTTTTGGTCGGAGGGGGGGGAGACACAAATGCAAATTGTCTTTTGCTTCAAACATCGTTTTTTGACAACCACTTTTGCTCTTGATGAACTTAATCGTCACACTAATATCAGCTTTACCGTTTTTTTTGTTTTGTTTTTTAAGTGATTTATTTTTTTTCGATGCGGGTTAAGATCATTCAAGAGATTTAACTAGTTCTGTGAATAACATCATCTCTGTGTTGCTTAAATTAAACAATTTTCACCTTCTTTCAATCCTGTCATGAAAGCTTCTTCTAGCAAAGAAATTAAAAGGAAGTATATTTATATTTGCAGTTCAAATTACCGTGAAGCACACGAACTTGTATTTTTTTCTAGTCTGAGTTAAGGAAGTTTCTGAAGTCCATGGTCAAATTGCTTACATATTGTCCCAAAAGGGAAAAAGAAGCAGATAAAGAATTTTAATCGTTTAATATTTTGCTTCTTTGTCTCATTGTAATCATTCCTATTTCGTTGAGAGAGATAAAAGAAACCCTTTTCTAAGGAGCAGAAGTTCTAAGATACAAATTCAATGAGGCTAGTTTGTTGTCTTTCTGCTTTGATATTTCGGGGGGGGGGGCGTTTTTTATGTGGCTATTTAATATTATTATTAGTATTTTTATTATTATTTTTTATTTTATTATTATTATTATTATTATTATTATTATTATTATTATTATATATTATTATTATTATTATTATTTATATTATTATTATTATTATTATTATTATTATTATTATTATTATTATTATTATTATTATTATTATTATTATTATTATTATTATTATTATTCTATTAAGTTTATATTTTATTATTATTATCCTCATCATTATATTCTTAACTATAATCAACTGAATAGATTAAATGATGATTTTGATTTTACACAGCTTATAATTGAAGACTGTGAGGATCACTTTACCGATTTCACTTCCCACATTACCCAAATCAAAATGTCAAAATAAATAAAAATTTACCAATTTAGTTTTAAGGTAATATGAGCTTTTGTCAAATTAAAGCATGGTGATAATGATAAAATATTATTATTATTATTATTATTATTATTATTATTATTTTTATTATTATTATTATTTTACTATTATATTATTATTACAGTTCGCTTGTCAGATCTATTCTACAAGCTTAAATCTTTCGAACTCAGGTCTGAAAATGTTCATTCCTAATTTCGTTGCTAAGCAACGCATCAACAGGCGTTATTTTTCAGCCTGCCCTCTTATTACTGTCATTATTATTATTATTATTATTATTATTATTATTATTATTATTATTATTATTATTATTATTATTATTATTATTATTATTATTATTATTATTATTATTATTATTATTATTATTATTATTATTATTATTATTATTATTATTACTATTATTATTATTATTATTATTATTATTATTATTATTATTATTATTATTATTATTATTATTATTATTATTATTATTATTATTATTATTATTATTATTATTATTATTATTATTATTATTATTATTATTATTATTATTATCTCTATAGTATTATTAAGTGAAAGTACTTAAAGTGGCAATATATCCGATCTATATTCTACAAAGAAAACAACATTAGTGAACGCTGACTATAAGTGAAATAATCTTCTTAAGGTCTGTTTCGAACTTATATTGAAAACATCTCTTATTTCAATCTTCGAATCTTCCTTTTCCTATCCAGAAGGGATTATATGAAATCCTTAACAGAGATTTTTTTCATTAAGAGACTCTCAAGGCCAAGATATTGGGACCTAATTCTCTCCGGAGAGTCGAACCAATAATTAAATTTACGTGTCAAGTATAGATTAAATAAGAAAGCTTCTTAAATGATAGCCGCTAGATAGCGCCACATCCTAAAACAAATATTAAATAAAATAATTAATTAATCTCTTCTCGATCCCTTGAGAAGGAAAGAAACTTTTCATGGAAAAGAGAACAGAAATAAACTGAAAAATTAAATAAATAAAAATAAAAAAAAATAAAAAATTAAATTAGGAAGCGTCGAAGAAAGAAAAGTTTGTTTAGGAAAAGGCTCTTCTTCTTCATTATGATCTTTTCTATATAAAATAAATCTTCGTTTCATTTGACCGTCTTCAAGACCACACAAACACAAACACAAATCCATTATATACAAGTATATATATATATATATATATATATATATATATATATATATATATATATATATATATATATATATATATATATATATATATATATATATATATATATATATATATATATATATATATATATATATATATATATATATATCTTTTTTCTATTTGATTGATGAGAAGGTAATTCTTCTTCTGGTGAAAAGAGGAAATTGGATAATAATCTTCTTCCCTTCTTTCCTCAGGCATCCGATATTACACCCGAAATCTCAAATAATCCCGTGTATAGGATACAAATATCTTTGAACCTTAGAAATGTAAGGTCTGGATGACATTATTTTCTGTATTACAAGTGACAGTGACTCCTATTATATCTATTACTTAATTCTAAGCACTTTTTCCTAATGTTGAATTAGCACTAATGTCCAACCGATTCCAAAGAAGGAATACTGTTTGGAACACTCAGAATTTATTCACTCTGGTTTTTACTTGTATTTTACTTGAAATGATTTTTAATCGATCTTCAATTCTAATTTGGTGAATCGTGTGAAATTTTATTCCCCGTTCTTCAATCTTCAGCATGGCTTTTGATGCTGAAGATCAACTTATTTTATCTTTTCCCATCTTATCTCTTTACGGTATTCTTTCCAATGGGACTATTCTTTTATGGTCTTGATTGTATTATTCAAGATATTTGATTTCAAGAGCTGCTTCTTGACTTTAATTTTAAGATTCTGTTCTCACTGATCTTAAAAAGGTTTCCCTTGTGTTGGAGGAGAAAAGAAATTGGATTCTTTGAAAGATCATCTTCTATGTATCTTCCTCTCAAAAATACATAACAGTTCACATATTTATAGGCTTCCGGTTTCATTCGCTTTTACCAAGTTTAATAATAATAATAATAATAATAATAATAATAATAATAATAATAATAATAATAATAATAATAATAATAATAATAATAATAATAATAATAATAATAATAATAATAATAAGAATAATAATAAAAGAAGAAGAAGAAGAATAATAATAATAATAATAATAATAATAATAATAATAATAATAATAATAATAATAATAATAATAATAATAATTAATAATAATAATAATAAATAAATAATAATAATAATAATAGACATAAAATTTCAGAGAAAGTGCAATGAGCTGAATTTTGGAAGTGCATTTGAAGACCAGTTCTGATAAGAGATTTATTTGAAACCCTATTACAACCCCTTGAACCTGAGCTCTTTCTTTTAACCT